>CM040238.1:11476383-11671488 GCA_022545495.1 Chrysanthemum lavandulifolium | reverse complement strand
TCTAAAACACTAAATAACGTGAATTAAGTAAACTCTAAAACTCATAAACTCGTATCTCTAATGCCAATCTAGGAGTCCTTTTATAGGCTCAAGGATATCCTAGTCGGTTTACAATTTGTATCCTTATATAAAAGTAATCTAAACATAGAATATTCTAGAGTTACAATACTTTCCATGAGCGAATATAACAGTTCTTTCTTCTTGCAAAGACTTTGACTTCATAGTGCAAGACTTTGACTTTGTCTTTAGCGATACTTTGACTCTTTGACTTGTTCCGTGCTTAGCGACTTACAAGATTTTCATATCTTGAAGACTTTCATATCTTCAAAGACTTTCATATCCCAGCGGACATTATAAAATTTTTATTCAACGCCCACTCAAAGCGGCCTTTGTAAAATGTCCTCGATCTGTACCCAAAATACCTCGGGGAGTTTTGGGCTACTGACTAAAGCCTTTGACCCGACACCTTCTTCGATGAGAATAACCTTAGACCACTCGGGAGTATCTCATCGTGTTCGATCTTAATGGGGCAACAATACACCTGGATTACAAAGCGTTTTGCACTTCAACAGGTTAGATTATAACAAAGGTATTTATGTTGCCCATCACGAACCCTCACGGTGAAGGATGGGTTAAAACAAATCGTTTTAGATCCAATTTTTTGGACAAGACCCCGGTCACTAAAAGCTCATTCCCGTGGCTTGGAGGATCCTCTTCACTTTTGTGATTCGGGTCCTCGGCGGGAACCACTCATCCACTGAACAAGTTAACTCTATTCGAGTTGATGATGGCATATTGCTCGATGAATGGGGTCACCGTCGACATAGGGAGATCATTTCGGTGATCTCGAACGAAGCTTCTGAGCAAATCTAGGACAAAGTACGTTTCGTATCCTAGGTTTGTCTCTTGTGCTTTGCAATCATTATTGGGTTCAAATTATACTCGGGATGAAAATTTTGGAAATTTACCTAGCATCACGAGCCCATCAAATTTTCAAAAGGACCCATCCCTTGTCACTCCCATTGAATTGACGGCCCACATGATTCTTCGTAAACAATCAAAGTGGATCAAGGTCTCCAAACCCCGCTCCTAAAAAGAAAGTGGGAAGTCTCGGTGGGACTAAGACTAAACTAAAGTCTCGGGGCCACGAGGCTTGAGTGAGCTGACCAAGAGGCACAAAAGCCGAGACTAAGCAGACACTTGACCGACTGTGCAACAACCACCCCGTGACAACGAAGGACACGATACATCACATCGGTGCCCTTGGTCACACCTACTACTCCCAAGATCCAAAGGGAAACAAATAACCCGGCGGTAGGGGCGCACCTTCCACTACGCTGATGATGACATTAACAAATCCAAGTCTTTGTGCGAGGCACACCGATCGATCCCAAAGACTCGAGGGAAACAAACAACCCAGCGATAGGGATACAACAATCGCGACTCCGCCAAAGGCACTGGAAACACCACCGGTGTCTCGGGGTCACTGGGGACAAAGACTCGAGGAAAGACACAACCCGCCCGTACGGAACCCAAAACCAATCGACTCGGAGAAGGCACTGGAAACTCCCACCGGTGTCTCGAGGGGTCAGCGGGGATAAAGACTCGAGAGGATATATACCACCCACGATATGGAACCCATCACCAACCCTTACTCACAATTGCGATGTCACCGGTATTCTATTCTCGGAGGATGAACTTCTTTGGCCGAAGATGAAATTTTATCGGTGGGGAAGAGATGGGCCGAGGTTCAATCGAACAGAGACTCGGCTGATCAAAGGAGCGATCGAGTCACCATTTCATCCGAAGATAATGACTCGGACTCCTCATCATCCATTTCGTGGAATTTAACCGTTTGACAACATTCTTCCGATCGGCTGAAAAGCGGATGGTTCGATGGATCACTAAAGCCTCAAGAAAGTCGTATACCTGGGGTTCTTGATCAATTTTGGGATCAACACACGAAGCGGTGCCGACTATCCGATCTTCGATCCGATGTGCTTACCTTCAACGAAAATGTTCATGAGTACCGAGATCTTATGTACCAACACCTTATCGGTTGGATGAAACCACGTTAAGTTCCTCAAGCATCTTCAAACATGTGGGGTTACAATTGATGAAATCGTGGATATTGTTAAAGAAGACCCGGCACTCAATGCCAAAGTCTTTGGAGGCCAGCGAGGTGTATGTGAAAACTCATCTCGATTGATTTAGCGATTGAAATGCTCCAATATGCAAATGTTAGTGGTCTCCGGTCTTGATTCTGACTCTTGAGACCTCGGTGGACTCTTTGAACACTCAGTAATTGCTATGGCTCAGCCTCATCTTCTATGGCACGGAATCTTGGTTCCCAGATGATCGCATTAGAGATCTCTCAGCTAATCTGGATGCAAAGGTCACCGGTATTGAGCAGAGATACTTGATTAAGGCCATGATCACCGAAATCTATCGGGCCTTCAAGGGTCAAGCAACTCCGTCCCCTCGGATTAACTCCAACTCTTGCCCTCATTGAAGTTCCGGCAGGTTGAGGGGAGAATCTTATTGAAGAAACTCCTCTTCACCCGAGGGGAGCAAACACCACCGGTCTCAAGAGCTCCCACATCATCTCGCACGGTTCGGCAATACCCATATCATCACTACCACCACAATCATCAACAACAACAACACTAAAACATCAATCATGACAACGACACCACCCTTAGTTGCATCATCTTTCTCAAGCCAGGACAAAGGCAAAGGCATAATGACAAGCTGGCGAGCACGAGAAGATTCCTACAAAATCGGTGACACTGAATACCTCTTTACTCCTCAACGACTAACCAAACACCTTGCAAAGAAGAAAGGAAATTGAAACAAGTGAGGATGACAAAAAACAGAGAAGCACCGCAAAGGTTGTCACCAAGAAGGCGAGAACATGGGATTAGATGCAAGCAAGCTCCAAAAGGGTCGAGCGGGACAAAAGTTCAAGGAAGCTCAGTCGCTCAAATGACCTGAAATGAGAAAACAGTTGGAAGAAAAGAAGAAGAAAGCTGAAGCTCTCGGGCAAAGCGAATTGAGCATTACAATCGACAATGACCGGCCGTAAACTCCGAAAAGATCACGAGATGTCAAGATTATTCCCAACACTAAACCATGGCTATGAATGTTTATAGAGGGATGATAAAAGACACTTGAGGTTCATGATCCTAAAATTCAATGACTTTGGGATCACCGAACTCGATGAACTTGGTCCAATTATCGGAAAGAAGCAAAATAAGGTGGTCAAGGAGGCGATGAAGATGCTCGACAAAAGATATGAAAGGTTGAGAGATGCACCACCAACTGGGAATTCACCGCCTTGTTCGCACCTCGAGGATCTCAACCACAAGCATCCTTTGGAAAAAGGAAAGAGTTGAGTTCAAACCGAGATCAAAGTGCACGGCTTAGAATGCAACTGTAGAGTCGCCTGAGGGTGTGAAATTTGTGAACTGTTTAGTGATTGAAAAGCACGAAGAGGGCTATTCCACATTGATGTCTATGGAAACCCGACATTTCAAAGATGGAGTGATATTGATCGGTGGTGTGGGCCGCAATGCTAAGCTACATACAGTGGCCTCTCGGATCAATCCCCGGCAAACATCGGGTTTTGTCAAGACACGAATGCTAAGATAAGAGACCATCCGACAGAAAACACTCATCACCAAGAAAGTGAAGCTTGAAGCACTGGGAATCCATACAGGTGACATCATGTTATCTTTTCTTTGTACTAGTGATAGGAACCATGTAAGATGATTAATAAAGATGTATGTTTTGTTAAAATACTCGGTGTTCCATATTGTATTCATTAGTACATTCGATTGTAAGAAGAAGCCATTTGCTCACTTACACCGATCAAACACTTAGGCTATTTGTATATCGAATAGGGGAGACTGTTGGGTTCGATAAATACCCAAACCCCTTAATCAAGGATTTGAATAGAAAATAACCTAAGTGTTTAATCCGTTAAACACTATCGGTCGATTGAGTGCATAGTCTCGGTGAGCCATCTTGAGATACTCGATGAGGCGAAGAAGAAGCCTCTCCACTCAGCAAGGCGGAACTTAATGGGTGAAGACTAAGTCAAGAAGAAGATGGTGGATTCAATAAACTCGGTTCGTCGTAAGTAATGCGATGAATTCTGGCGTAAGTATCATCGGCGTGGAACCTCTTTTGACCTAATGGACTTACGTCGTAACCTTTGGGAAGAGTTACGCGTAACCTCTTGATAATTTGGACTTACGGGTCACGCAATAGTTACGGCGTAATGTGAGACGAGTTACGCGTAACTTCTTCAAAATAAGCATCTTGTGATAAATCTTTAGTAATGTTTCCATTTCCGTCTCTTTAGCTCCAATGCTCGTAATTTACACGAAGTGGAAAACAATGGAAAACAAGCGTAAATCCATATAAATGATATAAATAACGAGCATTATCGGAGGAAATTGACACTTAATATTCAGGACTATTTGATGTTATCAATGAACAGTAATAAACATGTATTAATTATAACTGTTTATACTGCATTAACAAATACAAATTAACTAAAACAGATAGATCACTTACATGAAAAATGTGACCTTGACCAATGGATCGGTGGTATCTGTTGGGTTCAGTAAATACCCAAACCCCTTAATCTAGGATTTGAATAGAAAATAACCTAAGTGTTTAATCCGTTAAACACTATCGTGTCCTTGAGTACATAGTCTCTCGATGAGCCATCTTCGAGATACTCGAGACGAGGCGAAGAAGAAGCCTCTCCACTCACAAGGCGGAACTTAATGGGTGAAGACTAAGTCAAGAAGAAGATGGTGGATTCGGTGGTGATGACAATAACTCATGAATCCCTAAGACTCCTCTCCAGCTGTTAGCGAAGACAAAGCGAAGGAAGAGGCGAAGGCTTTGAAGATTGAAGAATGAGCGAGGACTAGGCGGGAAAATTTTACCCCAGATAAAACTAAGTCCCCAAGTGCTTTATTCCCATTTATAGTAAGGCGATACTAAAGGATTCTCTGTTAAGGAAAGAAGTTTCGCTACCGACTACTAATAGCAAAGTAAGCGATGTCGAATATATCTATATTCGTGATTCTTGTGATCAATGTATTTGTCTTCTAGGTTAAAGTTAAAATCATACTTGTATAAATAGCATAAGAGAATGAGTGAAAAGTTTAAGCTTGTGAATTGTAAAAATACATACACACAAGCCAACTTTTACTCTTCCAAATACAACTTTATCCTTGAGCTAGCTCGATGGGTTCTAGAGTTGTGCTCGGACTTAGCTTTGAGCTTAGAGAGAGTCACCCAAACTTTGTCATTTCAATCTCAAGTACTATTCCAAGTACTTGGGTAGCGTATTGATATGTGTCTAAATACACATATATTTGTATTATATAAACCATAAAAACAACCAAAACACACAAATGACTTTCAAAATGATACAAATTCATGAAAATGTGTTTTATGTGATTCAGTACAAAAGATTAAAAACAAGTGAAACTTGATCAATTTCACAACAATTGTCGTTTTCGGTCCACAGAGTTACACAAAATGTCAAAACTAGTCCCTAAAAGTTTTAAATGAATGAAAAGTCAACTTAAGTCCTTGGGAAATCAAAATGTTCACAAAACATCCACGGATAAAAGTTTACACAAAATGGCAATTTTACCCTCGAGTTACAAAATTGGCGAGAAATGGTCCCTGGTATTCTAAACTTGGAATTTTACAAATAATACCCTTGTACTATGCATGATTTAACAAATGGAACAATTCGATAACTTTTGGGAAATTACACTTTTAGTCCTCAAAATCCAAAAATTACAAAATAGTCCTTGGACCTTTTAAATGAATTTTATGCAAAAGTGGTCCATGTACTATTCATTTATGTCATATTTGGTCCTTGTGAGAAGTTTGGAAAAGTGGCAATTTCAATCCTTGAAGTTTGATGAAGTTACAATTTTGGTCCTTATAATATCACTAAACCAAACGGACACCTCGTTATTATTCAAGCCCAAGACAAACTTAAGCCCAATCAAAACTAAGCCTACACACCTTGGACTTGAACCTTGGACCTTGACCCCAGTCCACATCCATTTTTGAACCCACCACAACCCCTTTTGACCTCCCGATTATTAATATTGCTCGGTCAACGCAAGTCAAACCCAAGGAAATACCGCCAACACTGCTCACTCTCCTCTTCACCTCAGATACCCAAAACCGAGTGGTTTTCCACAATTTTCAACCCTCACCTCACCTTCTCCTTACTTTGTGTAACACCCCGCCTTCTCGACCACAATATTGTCGCTTTGCCAGTAGGCTCCTTGTAACACCCCGCCTTGTCGACCATTAATATTGTCCGCTTTGCCGTAGGCTCACGGCTTTGTTTTGTGGCCTCATTTGAAGACTTCCGGAGGTCACCCAAGCCAATTACTACCTCGCACGCTTAGCGCGGTTCTAAGAACTCCACGCGATGAACCACAAAAGCGTTGTGTCATTATAAGGCAAATGTTATCTTATGAGCCCATCATCTCTCGAGCCACGGCGATGTAGGATTGCCTAGGGTATTACAATCACCCCCTTGGGACTCGTCGTCCTCGATGAGGTTTGCCCCGCCATCCCGACGGCTCGGGGTGGCTCGATACCACTTGTAACACCACTTGTCGACCACAATATTGTCCGCTTTGCGTGTAGGCTCACGGCTTTGTTTTGTGGCCTCATTTGAAGACTTCCGGTAGGTCACCCAAGCCGAGTGCTACTCACACATGAGCACGCTTAAGCGCGGTTCCTAAGAACTCCACCATGATGAGACCACAAGCAGCGTTGTGTCATTATAAGGCAAATGTTATCTTATGAGCCCATCATCTCTCAGGGCCGGTACCGATGTAGGATTGCCTGAGGGTATTACAATGCTCACGATACCATCGTAACACCCCGCCTTGTCGACCGCAATATTATCCGCTTTGCCTGTAGGCTCCTTGTAACACCCATGTCGACCACAATATTGTCCGCTGCCCGTAGGCTCGCGGCTTTGTTTTGTGGCCTCGTTTGAAGACTTCGGTGGGTCGCTGAGCCGATTACTACTCACACGAGCACGCTTAGCGCCAGTTCTAAGAACTCCACCCGATGAACCCAAAACGCGTTGTGTCATTATAAGGCAAATGTTATCTTATGAGCCCATCATCTCTCGAGCGCGGCCGATGTAGGATTTGCCTAGGGTATTACAATCACCCCGCAGGGACTCATCGTCCTCGATGAGGTTTGCCCACCATCCCGAACGGCTCGGAGTGGCTCGATACCACTTGTAACACCCCGCCTTATCTCGACCACAATATTGTCGCTTTGCGTAGGCTCGCGGCTTTGTTTTGTGGCCTCATTTGAAGACTTCCCGGTAGGTCACCCAAGCCGGTACTACTCTGCACGAGCACGCTTAACCGCCGGTTCTAAGAACTCCACCATGATGAACCACAAAACGCGTTGTGTCATTATAAGGCAAATGTTATCTTATGAGCCCATCATCTCTCGGGGCCGCTACCGATGTAGGATTTGCCTAGGGTATTACAATCACCCCCCGCAGGGACTCATCGTCCTCGATGAGGTTTGCCCACCATCGAACGGCTCGGGGTGGCTCACGATACCACTTGTAACACCCGCCTTTATCGACCACAATATTGTCCGCTTTGCCTGTAGGCTCACGGCTTTGTTTTTGTGGCCTCGTTTGAAGACTTCCTGTAGGTCACCCAAGCCGATTACTCTCATACGATGACGCTTAAGCGCGGCCCTAAGAACTCCATGATGAAGACCACAAAACGCGTTGTGTCATTATAAGGCAAATGTTATCTTATGAGCCCATCATCTCTCCGAGCCGGCGGCCGATGTAGGATTTGCCTGAGGTATTACAATCACCCCCCCTTGGGACTCATCGTCCTCGATGAGGTTTGCCCACCATCCCGACGGCTCGGGGTGGCTCGATACCACTTGTAACACCCCGCCTTATCGACCACAATATTGTCCGCTTTGCCTGTAGGCTCGCGGCTTTGTTTTGTGGCCTCGTTTGAAGACTTTGTGAGGTCACCCAAGCCGGTATTACTCTCACGAGCACGCTTAAGCGCGGTTCTAAGAACTCCACCGCAAGATGAACAAAACGCGTTGTGTCATTATAAAGGCAAATGTTATCTTATGAGCCCATCATCTCTCCGGGCACTACCGATGTAGGATTGCCTGGTATTACAATGCTCGATACCATCCGTAACACCCCGCCTTATCGACCACAATATTGTCCGCTTTGCCTGTAGGCTCCTTGTAACACCCGCCTTATCGACCGCAATATTGTCCGCTTTGCCGTAGGCTCACGGCTTTGTTTTGTGGCCTCGTTTGAAGACTTCGGTAGGTCACCCAAGCCAAGACTACTCTCGCATGGAGCACGCTTAGCGCCGGTTCTAAGAACTCCACCCGATGACCACAAAACGCGTTGTGTCATTATAAGGCAAATGTTATCTTATGAGCCCATCATCTCTCCGTGCCACTACCGATGTAGGATTTGCCTAGGGTATTACAATCAGAACACCCCGCCTTATCTCGACCACAATATTGTCCGCTTTGCCAGTAGGCTCACGGCTTTGTTTTGTGGCCTCGTTTGAAGACTTCATTAGGTCGCAAGCCAATCTACTCTCACAGGCACGCTTAAGCGCGGTTCTAAGAACTCCACCGCGATGAACCACAAAGCGCGTTGTGTCATTATAAGGCAAATGTTATCTTATGAGCCCATCATCTCTCCAGCCGCGGCGATGTAGGATTTGCCTAGGGTATTACAATCACCCCCTGGGACTCATCGTCCTCGATGAGGTTTGCCCACCATCCCGAAACGGCTCGGGGTGGCTCGATACCACTTGTAACACCCCGCCTATCTCGACCACAATATTGTCCGCTTTGCCCGTAGGCTCACGGCTTTGTTTTGTGGCCTCATTTGAAGACTTCCTGTAGGTCACCCAAGCCAAGATCTACTCTCGCACGAGGCGCTTAACCGCCGGTTCCTAAGAACTCCACCGCGATGAACCACAAAACGCGTTGTGTCATTATAAAGCAAATGTTATCTTATGAGCCCATCATCTCTCCGGGCCGCGGCCGATGTAGGATTGCTGGGGTATTACAATCACCCCCTGGGACTCATCGTCCTCGATGAGGTTTGCCCACCATCCCGACGGCTCGGAGTGGCTCGATACCACTTGTAACACCCCGCCTTATCTCGACCGCAATATTGTCCGCTTTGCCAGTAGGCTCGCGGCTTTGTTTTGTGGCCTCGTTTCAAGACTTCCGGTGGGTCACCCAAGCCAAGTCTACTTTCTCACACGAGCACGCTTAACCGCCAGTTCTAAGAACTCCACCCGCAGATGACCACAAAACGCGTTGTGTCATTATAAGGCAAATGTTATCTTATGAGCCCATCATCTCTCCAGGCCACGGCCGATGTAGGATTTGCCTAGGGTATTACAATGCTCTGATACCATCTGTAACACCCCGCCTTATCTGACCACAATATTGTCCGCTTTGCCCGTAGGCTCCTTGTAACACCCGCCTTGTCGACCACAATATTGTCCGCTTTGCCCGTAGGCTCGCGGCTTTGTTTTGTGGCCTCGTTTGAAGACTTCCCGGTAGGTCACCTGAGCCAAGATTACTCTCACATGAGCACGCTTAGCCGCCAGTTCTAAGAACTCCACCGCATGAGACCACAAAGCGCGTTGTGTCATTATAAGGCAAATGTTATCTTATGAGCCCATCATCTCTCGAGCCGCTACCGATGTAGGATTTGCCTGGGGTATTACAATCACCCCCCAGGGACTCATCGTCCTCGATGAGGTTTGCCCACCATCGAACAGCTCAGAGGGTGGCTCGATACCACTTGTAACACCCGCCTTGTCGACCACAATATTGTCCGCTTTGCGTGTAGCTCACGGCTTTGTTTTGTGGCCTCATTTGAAGACTTCCGGTAGGTCACCCAAGCCAAGATTACTACTCACATGAGCACGCTTAGCGCCGGTTCCTAAGAACTCCACCGCAGATGACCACAAAACTTTGTCCCCTCCACCTCCACATACACCCAAATCCAATTAATGTCTAAACACTCGCTCAAAAGGAAATTTGGCGCAAAACACCACTTGGGCGGTTTTGATGCATTTGACCAATCAAGGGCTCAAAAGTAGTGGGAAAGATTCAGAGGACTAGTGGGAGTATTCTTGGTGTATAAAGGAGAGAAGAAAAAGAGGAGTAGACACTTTGGCCTTAAGCCTTAGTCAAGTAGTTGTAGTTTTTATTGTTTTCTTAGTTAAAAATGTCTTTTAATCTTGCAAATGTTGTATTTTATCTTTAATTAGTGTAATGAAACCTTTATTTCAGTTTAATACCAGTTAAATCTCAGTTTTAAGTTTTTGCTTATTTCCTTAAATTTTCATGAAATTCGAATTCTAGTTTAATAGTTGTTTGATGGATTCTTTAAACTCAATAAGCTCTTGACAAAGTTTTAAGGTTTTCAGATTTATTAAAACAATCTCAGTCTTTTAAATTCAGAAAATCAAGAAAAATACTAAAAAAGTCAATGGAGGTCAACATATGATCCAATAAGCCATTTCGGGGTGTAAGAAGCTAAAGCTGGATGGTTTTCTGGTTTCTAGCTTGTTGACACCAAGCTAGAAGTGGTATTTTAAGCCTTGGTACTCAGTTTTAAGTCTTGATCACATGTAAGCTTCATTTTCCATTTTTGCATTTTAATGTTTCTTGTTTTATATGCTATGATTTTGATGATTCTATGTTTATTTGTTATTATATAGTCATGTTATAGCTTTATATTAGGTGTTTATGTATTGGAATTCATTGTGGCTTGGAAATACATTTTGTTTGCTCATATGCTTGATTTTTGATAATCATGGTTTAAACCTTGTGTGACTACATGTTTAAGCTTTAAAGGTCCTAATTTAACGAGATGAAAGCTCGTGGATTTGATAAAATTGGTTTATCTGATGATGTTATGAAAAGTCCAATTTAATCCCTTTTAAAGTGTGTTTGGATTTCTCGATAAACCAAAGCGATCCGGGCTTGTTATGTTGTTATTTATTGTTGTTTCTTATCACTTTAGTGTTATATAGCTCGATTAAGCATTCAAATTAGGTCCTTGTTTCATAATAGTCAAATCTTGTTTAAATCTTCATTAGCGACTCCTTTGTTAGGATTTTGCAATACAAATCTCATCTCGTTGATGTATAAGTTGATAAGTTAGCTTAATTCGGTTTCATCATAGCATAATATATCATATATAATCAATAGATTAAGTCTTAAATTCATTTTAGTCAAATTTTATGTTCTTGTAAAAGTCAACTTTTCTTAAGGTCGGTTTTGAATTAAATGTAGAATTTTATTGTGTGCTCGAGATTAAGTTTCACTTATGCCTTTTGGGATTTCAATATTTAGCTGCTTAACTTAATTACAAAAATAATAGTTCACATTTTCTCGACTTTTAGTAGCTTATTTTAGTCTTATTTTAGGCACTGTTCATAAGTGATGCCTGCGCACCACTGATTAGGTGTCAAGTTCACAAGCTTGCAAAAGCTTGTGAAGTTGACCCTAGCTTGTGAATTTGGCTTCTATGTGTTGCCTTTGTGGCCTTGTTATTATGTGTAAGCTTGTTTTTCTCTTATTAGCTTATTTGCTTAGCTTAATTTAGCCATCTATTTTGTCCCATTTAGACCACTCAACTGAAGCAAACAGTTGAGTGGGGCTTGTTAAATAAGTTTTGATAAGCTCCTCATTGAGCTTGAGTATGTGACCCTTGGCTTTTCACAAAGACAAGGTACCCATCTCAAGGTATCAATTTGAGTTGAGCTTATTAGAGCTTATTTGATAAGTCATGTAGGAGCTTGTGTTTGCTCACTCACAACATACCACTGAGCAATTCAGTGGTATTACATTGTTTCCACAAGCTAATAAAAAGCTTATCAGTTGGACTTAGCTTGTGTGAATTGGTTCCTTTTGGAGCTTATCCACCAGTAAACAAAGTCCATTGCTTAATTTCAACATTGTAGCTTATTTATAAGTGGTGCATGACTTTTGTTTTGTCCCAAAACTTCGACCGGTGGCTCACTCAAGCTAGCGATGGCACAGGACCATCTTCATAAGCCTCTCAAAAGCTCATCGGTGGGTCCCACTTGATGAGCTTTGGCTTTTTGGAAAGACAACCAGCTCAGCTTGCTACCCCAAGTCCTATTTTGCCTTTCTAAGCTTAAACTCTTAGCTTAATTTGTCATTCAAAGGGTATGCAAGGCTGTTTGGATCTGTGGTTATTTGGATTTGCTTATTAGCTTATTAATAGCTTATAGGTGAATTCGATGCATAAGCTTGTTCATATATGTACATATTACTTGTACATTCATATTTCATCATCACTTTTAAGTATGGAGCTTATTACGTGTTCTTAGAAGCCTCCATTCCATCCAAGTTAATTGTCAAAAGCTCAACTGTCTAAACTCATAAGCTTGTACTTATAAGCCTTTCTCTGTGCTTATTGTTGTATATTCTCACCTTTTATACTTGTACATATATACTTTTGCCTTTTGTTTTATCATGTATAGCTTATTTAGGGCTTATTATGAGCTTAAAGTCCAACAGTCAAGCCAAAAGCTTAGCTGTTGGACTCATGTTTATTTCTTGCTTATTTCTTGGTTTGTAAAGTTCCATTTTCATCTAATATGTATAATATATATGTATAATTAATCCGAAAGCAGAAAAGCCAAAAGAAGCACTTTTCAAGCTTAAATAAAAGCTTCCATTTGAGACTTTGCCCATTAGCTTATTTTTGCACATAAGCCTCCATTTTATATTTTCTTTAGTTCTTATATTTATTGTAGAATTTTGTAAAAGTTTGAGATTTTTCTTTTCTTGTTTAGTATTTTTAATAAATAATATTAGTTTTAATACTTTTTAATAGTTAATAATTATTAATAATTAGTATAATTGTATAATAAATATATTTTCTGTTTTAAAATTAGTTTTATAATATTTTAGATTTTCTAAGTTTAAATTTTATTTTTCCAAGTTATTTTTATATTTTCTAATATTTAAGTGTATTTATAATAGTAAATAATTAATAATAAATAGAATAATTGTGTAATAAATACATTTTCAGTTTAAAAATTCATTTTATGATATTTTAGATTTTTCAAATCCTTTATTTCATTTATTTAAGTTAATTTTAGATTTTATTATTATTTAATTCATTTTTAATGCATTTAATTCATTTTTAATTTATAATAATTAATTTAATTGTGTAAAAATTTATTTTTATTTTCAAATAATTTTCTTATCTTTTTAGGATTCTAAAAATATAATTTTCATATTTGTGGGAGTTGTATTGGACTGAATTCACGTTTTTATTTTGTACGTTTACGTAAAATTTAGTAAACGTACGTTTTTAGATTTTAATCGGTAAACAATTGTAAAAATAGAATTAAAATGACTTCAAAATTTTGATATTTTTATATTTCCTTAGTATAACTATAAACCTTTTCTTATTTTATTTTTTTTGTTACATTTATGTAATTATTATGTATACACATATTTTTTTTAGTTTTTAGTTTTCTTAACTTTTGTATATATTTGTAAATTATAGGTAGATATTTTAATTTTATTTAATTTGCATTTAAGTCGCCTAGACATGCAAATCTCTATTATAGTTATAGTTGTTTTGTTTTTATACGTTTACGTTTTAGTAACGTACGTTTGTATATCTTTTGCGTTTTAGGTTTCGATTATGCGCTTTTAAACGACATAGGCGTGATGAGCTATTAATATTCACATTCCTAGTGTTAGTCAATCGATTCTGCTTTTGTACATTCTTGATCATATTATTTTATCACACAGTCGTTGTATTCAGGATATCACGCCTCGCCAGGACATAAACGATCTAAGGTTATTTTAATCCTTGGTAAACTTGCATTTTCTCCCGGGCTGTCGCCCTTTTATCATCTGTTACGGTTGACCGTTCAAAAGCGGTTGATAAGCGTGACGGAGAAATAAAAGATGGTGGTTCGGGAGAAATCAAATTTTGGCGCCGTTGCCGGGGAGGTGTGCTGCGTAACGTACTTGTGTTTTATATCTATCCCTTGTATATATTATATATAATATATTTCAGATTTCAAAAACAATATAAAACACAAAAACATTTTTTCCTTTACACAACTTGCCCGGTTTGATAAGTCCCTCGTTACAACATTTGGTTGTTGGTCGCTTTCTGATTCTTGAGCTCTGTCAGACCCAGATTCCCTTTCGAGGGGCGGTTGTTAGGAATTTCTTTTGTACATATATATATAAACTTAAAAAATACAAAAATATTTTCCATTTCTTTTTATAAAATCAAAAATCAAAAGATTCTTCTCGCCTTTTCTAAGTTTCTTTCTAAGATTCTTAGACTCATCTTAAGTGATGAATTTCATAATTCTGTGAGTGGCAATCCCACTCCAATTTCTCACCCAATCTTTGAGTGGCAGTCCCACTCAGTTCCCCATGAACAATTCAATTCGGGGTCAAGTCAAGCTAGTGACTTGGTTATCAAAACAAGCCACACCATATGGGTTTTCACCCATATTTACATCCTTTTCCCTTTCTACCACCTAGTGTGGGGTAATAACCCACATTGTATATATAAAACTTTGAAAATTGTAAATCTGAAAAAATAAAATAATTGTTGTGTTTCCATACTTTGAATATTGAGGACAATATTCATTTCTAAGTGTGGGGGAAATTCGCGAATTTGATCATAAATGTGCCCTTTAGTCCCTTTTCCCCAAAATGGCCAAAATTTAAAATTTTTTAGTGGAAGTACTATGTACTAAACACAACAAATGGTAATCAGTCCACCATGTTTGATAAACAAAGGATTGGCTAATCCAGAGCAAAGCGGCTCTTGGTAAAGATATTCCAAATCCGTTTTAGTTGACAACTTGCTTATAAGTTGTATGGTATTCAACTCACCATATCCTAAAAGTGAAGAGTTGGCTAGCCCGCAAGATTATGGCTTGTGGTAAAGGCGTGGAAAACCATAATTGGTAATCGGCTCACCAAAGATAATATTGATAATTTATCTAAGAGTTGGCTAGTCCGTAAGTGCGGCTTACGGTAAAGGCGAATCAAATCCGTTTACGACTTATGATTTGCTCAAAATCATTTGGTTATCGATGTACCAAGGTTCTTACTTGAACTGAAACATTTGGCTACTCCGAAGTGATGGCTTTTGGTAAAGAGTTTTCAAATCCATTAAAGTTTTAAAAGATTGCTAGGGACTAGCAATAGTTCGATGTGGGGATTTGATATGTGTCTAAATACACATATATTTGTATTATATAAACCATAAAAACAACCAAAACACACAAATGACTTTCAAAATGATACAAATTCATGAAAATGTGTTTTATGTGATTCGGTACAAAAGATTGAAAAACAAGTGAAACTTGATCAATTTCACAACAATTGTCGTTTTCGGTCCACAGAGTTACACAAAATGTCAAAACTAGTCCCTAAAAGTTTTAAATGAATGAAAAGTCAACTTAAGTCCTTGGGAAATCAAAATGTTCACAAAACATCCACGGATAAAAGTTTACACAAAATGGCAATTTTACCCTCGAGTTACAAAATTGGCGAAATGGTCCCTGGGTATTCTAAACTTGGAATTTTACAAATAATACCCTTGTACTATGCATGATTTAACAAATGGAACAATTCGATAACTTTTGGGAAATTACACTTTTAGTCCTCAAAATCCAAAATTACAAAAATAGTCCTTGGACCTTTTAAATGAATTTTATGCAAAAGTGGTCCATGTACTATTCATTTATGTCATATTTGGTCCTTGTGAGAAGTTTGTAAAGTGGCAATTTCAATCCTTGAAGTTTGATGAAGTTACAATTTTGGTCCTTATAATATCACTAAACCAAACGGACACCTCGTTATTATTCAAGCCCAAGACAAACTTAAGCCCAATCCAAAACTAAGCCTACACACCTTGGACTTGAACCTTGGACTTGAACCTTGGACCTGACCCCAGTCCACATCCATTTTGAACCCGCCACAACCCCACGACCTCCCGTATTATTAATATTGCTCGGTCAACTGAAGTCAAACCCAAGGAAATACCGCCAACACTGTTCACTCTCCTCTTCACTCTGTATACCCAAAACCAGTGGTTTTCCACAATTTTCAACCCTACCTCACCTTCTCCTTACTTTGTCCCCCCTCCACCTCCACATACACCCAAATCCAATTAATGTCTAAACCTGCTCAAAAGGAAATTTGGCGCCAAAACACCACTTGGACGGTTTTGATGCATTTGACCAATCCAAGGGCTCAAAAGTAGTGGGAAAGATTCAGAGGACTAGTGGGAGTATTCTTGGTGTATAAAGGAGAGAAGAAAAAGAGGAGTAGACACTTTGGCCTTAAGCCTTAGTCAAGTAGTTGTAGTTTTTATTGTTTTCTTAGTTAAAAATGTCTTTTAATCTTGCAAATGTTGTATTTTATCTTTAATTAGTGTAATGAAACCTTTATTTCAGTTTAATACCAGTTAAATCTCAGTTTTAAGTTTTGCTTATTTCCTTAAATTTTCATGAAATTGAATTCTAGTTTAATAGTTGTTTGATGGATTCTTTAAACTCAATAAGCTCTTGACAAAGTTTTAAGGTTTTCGATTTATTAAAACAATCTCGGTCTTTTAAATTGGAAAATCAAGAAAATACTAAAAAGTCAATGGAGGTCAACATATGATCCAATAAGCGATTGGGGTGTGAAGCTTGTTGGATGGTTTTCGGTTTCTAGCTTGTTGACACCAAGCTAGAAGTGGTATTTTAAGCCTTGGTACTCGGTTTTAAGTCTTGATCACATGTAAGCTTCATTTTTCCATTTTTGCATTTTAATGTTTCTTGTTTTATATGCTATGATTTTGATGATTCTATGTTTATTTGTTATTATATAGTCATGTTATAGCTTTATATTAGGTGTTTATGTATTGGAATTCATTGTGGCTTGGAAATACATTTTGACCGCTCATATGCTTGATTTTGATAATCATGGTTTAAACCTTGTGTGACTACATGTTTAAGCTTTAAAGGTCCTAATTTAACAGATGAAAGCACATGGATTTGATAAAATTGGTTTATCTGATCGGATGTTATGAAAAGTCCAATTTAATCCCTTTTAAAGTGTGTTTGGATTTTTGATAAACCCGTGATCCGTGCTTGTTATGTTGTTATTTATTGTTGTTTCTTATCACTTTAGTGTTATATAGCTCAGTTAAGCATTCAAATTCAGTCCTTGTTTCATAATAGTCAAATCTTGTTTAAATCTTCATTAGCAGCTCACTGTTAGGATTTTGCAATACAAATCTCATCTCAGTGATGTATAAGTTGATAAGTTAGCTTAATTCAGTTTCATCATAGCATAATATATCATATATAATCAATAGATTAAGTCTTAAATTCATTTTAGTCAAATTTTATGTTCTTGTAAAAAGTCAACTTTTCTTAAGGTCAGTTTTTGAATTAAATGTAGAATTTTATTGTGTGCTCAGTATTAAGTTTCAACTTATGCCTTTTTGGGATTTCAATATTTAGCTGCTTAACTTAATTACAAAATAATAGTTCACATTTTCTCGCTTTTTAGTAGCTTATTTTTAGTCTTATTTTAGGCACTGTTCATAAGTGATGCCTGCGCACAGATTAGGTGTCAAGTTCAAGCTTGCAAAAGCTTGTGAAGTTGACCTAACTTGTAATTTGGCTTCTATGTGTTGCCTTTGTGGCCTTGTTATTATGTGTAAGCTTGTTTTCTCTTATTAGCTTATTTGCTTAGCTTAATTTAGCCATCTATTTTGTCCCATTTAGACCACTCAACCAAGCAAGCAGGTTGAGTGGGGCTTGTTAAATAAGTTTTGATAAGCTCCTCATTGAGCTTGAGTATGTGACCCTTGGCTTTTCACAAAGACAAGGTACCCATCTCAAGGTATCAATTTGAGTTGAGCTTATTAGAGCTTATTTGATAAGTCATGTAGAGCTTGTGTTTGCTCACTCACAACATACCACCGAGCAATTCGGTGGTATTACCTTGCTTCCACAAGCTAATAAAAGCTTATCGGTTGGACTTAGCTTGTGTGAATTGGTTCCTTTGGAGCTTATCCACCAATAAACAAAGTCCATTGCTTAATTTCAACATTGTAGCTTATTTATAAGGGCAATGACTTTTGTTTTGTCCCAAAACTCAAGACCGGTGGCTCACTCAAGCTAGCGATGGTGCGGGACCATCTTCATAAGCCTCTCAAAAGCTCATCAGTGGGTCCCACTTGATGAGCTTTGGCTTTTTGGAAAGACAACCAGCTCAGCTTGCTACCCCAAGTCCTATTTTGCCTTTCTAAGCTTAAACTCTTAGCTTAATTTGTCATTCAAAGGGTATGCAAGGCTGTTTGGATCTGTGGTTATTTGGATTTGCTTATTAGCTTATTAATAGCTTATAGGTGAATTCCAGTGCATAAGCTTGTTCATATATGTACATATTACTTGTACATTCATATTTCATCATCACTTTTTAAGTATGGAGCTTATTACGGGTTCTTAGAAGCCTCCATTCCATCCGAGTTAATTGTCAAAAGCTCAATTGTCTAAACTCATAAGCTTGTACTTATAAGCCTTTCTCTGTGCTTATTGTTGTATATTCTCACCTTTTATACTTGTACATATATACTTTTGCCTTTTGTTTTATCTGTATAGCTTATTTAGGGCTTATTATGAGCTTAAAGTCCAACGGTCGAGCCAAAAGCTTAGCTGTTGGACTCATGTTTATTTCTTGCTTATTTCTTGGTTTGTAAAGTTCCATTTTCATCTAATATGTATAATATATATGTATAATTAATCCGAAAACAGAAAAGCCAAAAAGAAGCACTTTTCAAGCTTAAGTAAAGCTTCCATTTAGACTTTGCCCATTAGCTTATTTTGCACATAAGCCTCCATTTTATATTTTCTTTAGTTCTTATATTTATTGTAGAATTTTGTAAAAGTTTGAGATTTTTCTTTTCTTGTTTAGTATTTTTAATAAATAATATTAGTTTTAATACTTTTAATAGTTAATAATTATTAATAATTAGTATAATTGTATAATAAATATATTTTCTGTTTTAAAATTAGTTTTATAATATTTTAGATTTTTCTAAGTTTAAATTTTATTTTTCCAAGTTATTTTTATATTTTCTAATATTTAAGTGTATTTATAATAGTAAATAATTAATAATAAATAGAATAATTGTGTAATAAATACATTTTCAGTTTAAAAATTCATTTTATGATATTTTAGATTTTTCAAATCCTTTATTTCATTTATTTAAGTTAATTTTAGATTTTATTATTATTTAATTCATTTTTAATGCATTTAATTCATTTTTAATTTATAATAATTAATTTAATTGTGTAAAATTTATTTTTATTTTCAAATAATTTTCTTATCTTTTAGGATTCTAAAATATAATTTTCATATTTGTGGGAGTTGTATTGGGTGAATTCACGTTTTTATTTTGTACGTTTACGTAAAATTTAGTAAACGTCGTTTTAGATTTTAATCGGTAAACAATTGTAAAAATAGAATTAAAATGACTTCAAAATTTTGATATTTTTATATTTCCTTAGTATAACTATAAACCTTTTCTTATTTTATTTTTTTTTTTTTTGTTACATTTATGTAATTATATGTATACACATATTTTTTTTAGTTTTTAGTTTTCTTAACTTTTGTATATATTTGTAAATTATAGGTAGATATTTTAATTTTATTTAATTTGCATTTAAGTCGCCTAGACATGCAAATCTCTATTATAGTTATAGTTGTTTTGTTTTTATACGTTTACGTTTTAGTAACGACGTTTGTATATCTTTTGCGTTTTAGGTTTCGATTATGCGTTTTTAAACGACATATGTGTGTGAGCTATTAATATTCACATTCTAGTGTTAGTCAATCGATTCTGTTTTGTACATTCTTGATCATATTATTTTATCACACGATCGTTGTATTCGAGGATATCACGCCTCGCCAGGACATAAACGATCTAAGGTTATTTTAATCCTTGGTAAACTTGCATTTTCTCCCGGGCTGTCGCCCTTTTATCATCTGTTACGGTTGACCGTTCAAAAGCGGTTGATAAGCGTGACGGAGAAATAAAAGATGGTGGTTTGGGAGAAATCACGTATTCTATTGATTTATTTCTAATAAGAATATGATGTTGAAAATTACTTAGTGTGTTTTACTTACGTTAATTTCAGTCATTATTCACTATTAAATTGTTTTAAGTACTTAATTGTTTTTTAAACTATAGTGAATAGGGAACATCAAGTTAACCAATCATGGGCTGGTTGATTAAGTGTCTTGAGATCAGTCATAGCTTTCTGAAACTATACAACAGTTGAGGTTGTTGCACATTTCCACAGATGCTCTTTGTAGGCCCTACCTTTCCATTGCAGTTTCATTTTCTCATGAATGCTTCTGTCTGAGAATATGTGTTCGCATCGGAAAAACTTCGCTAAAGCTCTACTTATATCCTGCACAAAATCAAATATGTTTCTTATGCCTCAAAGCAGAGATACTTAAATTCATGAGCAGTTAAGGGAGTACATTTTCCATGTCGGTAATAAAAGTGATGCTTGAGATTGGCTCAAGTGCTATATCATCGGATAAACAATAAAGAAACCAAGTCCATGATCCTATGTTTTCGATTCAACAAAAGCCTAAGCTAAAGGGTATATACCATTGTTGCTATCAATTCCACAGATGTCATCGATTGACCATTCAAATGACCACGAATTGGAAAAGCATCCACCCCAACAACGATCTCCCACACACTTTAAATCCTTCCTTGATGCACCTAAACAAACATACACTCTCTTGAATTCTCTAGTTGGAAGAGCCTCATCCGGAGGTCGTTACACATTCATCACCTTTGTTGTATTAGGGTTTGTCTTCTGCTGCAACTCTTGAACATAATCTCTCAACATGGTAAATTGTAGCTTGAATTGACCCCGATGGTCATTATTTCTAGGTTTTGGCCCTTAAAACCTTCTGCAGGACAGTTGAAGCTCGTATTTGTTGGTAAGTTGATTATGCATGACTTGACAGGAAGTTGTGGATTGGTTTCAATTTGTCTTTGTAATTTTACGTGAGATATAGCGAAGGTCAAAGCTCGACTTCCCTTGATTGCAAACAAGTGTGTTGCTCATTATATGTTTGGTGACCAAATACATGTATCACCATTCTGCCGACAAACAATAGCCATGGGCGAGTATTTCGAAGGGTCCTTTTGCCGTAAAGCAATGCATTTATACCCCTTACATTTAATGGACTTCTAGATGGGCCTATATCCGGTCCGGGACCTTCACTGGGCACGAAAGTGGAACACAACCCCTACACACGACCCTTATTCTTGTTTTGTCATTCTTCAAAAAAACAACTCCCTTTTAGTTTCTATTGAATGCTCTCTTACTAGGTTTTTACTTCCCTGCAGAGCAAACTCCACCGAATAGAAGAATGTGGTATAGACTCCATTTGCAAAGTCCGCGGTTGGAAAGAAACATAGTCCTTGTAAAAACATCATCAACCATCACGGGTAAATCATTTTCCAAGCGCACGTCATCAATTATATTCTTGGTTGTTCTGCTTCACCTAACTCATTACTCGACCTACTTGGACCATACCAAGTTGTGCATCATTCTCCGACAAGTGTTCTCTTCATTTGGTTGAATTGAATCATCAATCTGCATTGCCTAAGTCACTAGTGTCACTCACTTGTAATGAGTAACATCAACAATGGATCCTCTTCCATATTATCCTTAGTCAATTGAAATAGAGTTACATCCACATCGGGCTCCTCAAACCGTTATTGACATCAACTAGTGCTCTTCTGCTTTGTCTAAGTGCTTCTCCCGAGTCAATTAAAACAGTTAACCTCAAAATTATCGGGCTCCTCAAACTGTTATTGACATCAACTAGTGCTCTTCCAAATTTGTCTAAGTGCTTCCGTGAGTCACTCGGAACAGTTAACCTCAAGATTATCGGGCTCCTTAATAGCATTGTCCTCATCAATAAGTACTAAAGCACGCTCCTTTGTTATGAACAGGTTGGCTAGCAAATGAGCGATCTAAGGTGAAAATATTGGCTCAATGTTTGGCAAATTGCTAGATTCACCAATATCATTGACGTCCATAGGCACTTGTGTAAGTTGGATAAAAGGATATAGGGCAGGTTCATTATCTAGATCATCTAACACCAATCGTCTACAACAAGATTGAATAGCCGCAGTAGCAACTTTGCCAAAACACAGTTTTAATTGATTGTGGGGACATTTCAGAAAGTTCTAATCTAGTCTTCCCTATTTCCACATAGACATCTATCAGCTTATGCTCTATGACAACATCTTTCAACAACTCAACATTACCAGCTTCACGCAAAGAAAACAAACCGTCGTCCAATGTACAACCACGCTTAAGAAAGTAGAAATAATTGGTTTGTCCAGTCTCATAACCAATTTGGGTCATGAGAGCATCCATTTCATCAACGGATACCTCTTTTATTTCCACAAGATCAACAAGGCATTTCTTGCCTCCTTGATATATCCTACCTGGAAAGTATTTGAATGTACCTTCATAATGGAACATCATGCTAAAGAATCCTGGTTCACCCGTTGTATAAAAAATGTACAAAAACAATGTTAAGCTAAAGTTACCTAAAAGGGGAATAACTTAAATAGTCGTACTAACATATGATTGTAATAGGCTCTAACCAAAAAAGACTTACAATATCTCCTGATTGCAGCTTTTTCCTCAATTTCATGATCATCATAGAAAGGATATTCTCTTACTCGCCATAGAGTAAATCCAAGGTGGTTGTTTGTTATTTTCTTACTTAGATTATTTGATTTGATGATAGACATTACATTAGGGTTTTCTGGGTAGGCTTCCAAAACAAGTTTGGGGATGAGTAATGAGTACACAGCTTTGTTATATTCTACATAATGGCGAGAAATTGGACAAGATATCTGCTATAGTACATCAAGTAAAATGACTATTCTACCATCAACAGTAACATGATAACGGGTTTTTCTGGAGTATAACGGAACGTCGACAACGGCGTTATTGGTCAAGGGACGAGTTTGGCATATAAAGCCCATGTTTTGGACCTTCGGCGATGATAATGCCCAGGTTTGTCCCAACGAGAAGCGGATTGACAAGTTTAGGGACCAACCGTGTATTTTAGTCTAATTTTAATGTATTATAAGCTATTTTCATTTCATTCATTGATATGAATTTGGAATTGATTGTGCAACAATCCAGTGTGCGTTTGTTATGGGAGTTTGACCTTTAGGGATGAGACAAAGTTAAAAAAAAAGCATGTTTGGTTTAAAAACAATATCCAATTATTATGACTCATGACCAAATATAGTGGTTAAAGAAATCTTGAATAGCTAATCGGGGTTTGCTTCACATTTATGTAGGTGGTGAGCCCAAATCCATTATCTTTCACTAATTCTTTTTCCTTGACTTATTATACAAAAATTATTTAACTAAAAATCTATACCCTATATTAATTTATAAAACACACAACACTTTCACATAATTGTAAATCTTCTTTTTCTTATTTTCTTTCAAACCAAACCCTATTCTTAAACCCACTTACTCAACAAACGCACCTTTAAGTCTTGTTTGTTACATCATATGCTTAATAAAATAAGGGAAATACACTAAAATATTTAACCTTAGTCTAGTCATAATTTTTATATTCTATATCACCTTTAAAGATTATTTTATTATTTATCCATAGCCTAGTCACAAATTTTATATTTTATATCATCTTTATAGATTATTTTATGAGTTTTTTTAACTTGTGACTTATAGATACAAGTTAAACACATAAACAAAAACTTAGAGATTCACTAAAAAACACTCATAGACTCACACAAAAGTATAGAAAAATATATTTTTGTGAGGGTTTTTGAGTCTTTTAAGTTTTTTAATGTGTTTAACTTGTCTCTCTAAGACAAAAAAAAAATCCGCTCGATGGATAGCAAACGTAGAATAACGCACGCTTATAAATTTGTTAAATAATTGGTGATTAGACCAAAAGTGACAGAGCCTATTGACCACTCTTGGCCATACATCTTTCATGTGCGAACCCTACTACCCTAGTACATTATCACTATCATCATGTGTGTTGGTGGATTATTTTACGTTGAACCTTAGTACATTTCCCAAAATCCCATCTCAAATCAATTACATTATATTACGCAACCCTTTGATCTCACTCATCTCATTTCACATTTTATTGTTTGAGTTGAATTATTATTTCAACTACGTACAATATGGATGCAGCTTCCAACCCATCCGTGATCGCCTTAGACAAGGCCGCACTATCGAAACCTGTCCAGCAGATGTCCATCGATGGCGATCAACCATCGCAGACATACATCGTAAAGGACTTCAAATTCGGAGCACTCGAAACCTCGCCACCATTAGCTCCAATACCTATCATTGACATAAGTTGCTTCTTATCACCTACCTCACTTGAGCAAGAAGAAACCGAGCTAGCTAAACTAAGATCAGCTCTTGCTACTTGGGGCTGTTTTCAAGCTGTGAATCATGGGATTTCGAGTTCGTTTATTGAAATTGTACGTGAAGTTGTCCAAGGGTTTTTTCAGCTTCCAATTGAAGAGAAAAGTAAAAGTTCCAGGAGACCGGGCTCTTCCGAGGGTTATGGTACTGATGCGGTTGTCTCCGAGAACCAAGTACTTGATTGGTGTGATCGCTTTTCGCTCCGAATCTTTCCTGAAAATCAAAGAAACCCAAGTTTTTGGCCCGAAAATCCTTCAGGTTTCAGGTAATATATTAAGATATTGCAAGATCATATTTTATTGGTGTTAAGGGGTGTTTGTTTTGGCTTATATAGTGACTTTTTTTTTTTTTTTTTTGCAAAAGGTGAATATATCTTATTAAACATATAAAACTCATACATCTATAAGAGTTATAGACATGCCTATAACTCTTTTATCTCAAACAATACAACCAAATTTGCAACTACAATGGAACATTACAAACAGATCATAACAGAAACAATGCATCAACTGCATCTAAATTCCATATTACTGCAGTCACCAATCAACAGCATTAGAGCCAAAACTGCAGCACCAAATTCACCTTTTTAAGCACCAATAACCATCTAGCTACATTTCCACCTTATCTATTTCCACCTTATCTATTCATCATGATCATTCAACCAACATCCACAATAATCATGACAAAATAGATTAGTGGCTTCACTAGGCACCATAACCTCTCCACTGCAAGGGCTATACCATGTGAGCTACATTTCCATTTATTGCAATGGCTTCACACACATGGGAACACACACCTTGGAGTGAGTACCAACCATTCCTCCTTTTAACAATGCACACTAGGACCATGTAGGTTCATCTCTCACTCCTCACAATTCCTAGTACCATACATTGTCACACCAGATCACTTACCCTTCACAGATGGATACTCACTTTATGTTTTACACATAAAAATCATAAACCATGCAGTCCCATACACCCCTATGTTACCTAACAAAGGCCTACAAAGGACTGTAAGGGATAGCACAGTAATGGTTTAAATGTGTAATCCAAGTTACATCATCTGAAGTGATCAAAAATCACATTCAATTTTTAACCAAGGCATAAAAATTGAATGGAAGGTTATAACCTTTTAATATCAGCTAAATTCCAATAAACTCAGCTTATCTTTTCCAAGAAAATGTAGCAACTTGGATGAGAAAACAACATATTCTGAGTATATCCTTTAGCAAAACTCAGGATCCAATACTCTTGCACAGGAAACTACCTTATAGTAGTAAAATCTAACCATTGAAGATCAAACTCACCCATATCTGTTACCCAACTGGATCCACAAGAAAAGGATAAGAGACCCCAAAGCTAGCATACTACCAAGATATTAGCCATCTGCACATACAACTTAACCCAGATACACCTTTTATAAGACCACCATTTACCCTGCATCTTTACAAGCCAACAGCAATATCTTCTACAAGTTTGAAAGACACATTCCAATTAGCTTGAGCTTTCAGGACAGCTGTAGATGGTTTCATTTTGAGACTTAGAAGCCTTAATCTCACTGTATCACAACATATACTATAAAGCTCTTCCCAACCTCTGTATTCCCCTCTGAATATTCTATAATTTCTCTCTTGCCAAATCAAATAAACACTAGCAGCCGGACACAATCTTCTGATGATGCTATCTATGGAATTCCCATTTGGCTTGCAAGCAAAATCATTCACAATTTCATTCCATTCAAGCTTATTGCACTTTCCATCCATTTTTTGAATCATTTTGATCCAAAACTGTCTTGCATAGCTGCATTTGAAAAATAGATGAGAATGTGAATCCATTTCATTGCAACACAGTGGGCAAGCCATAAGATCATATGATCCCCAACTTCTAACTTTGTCTTGAGTAACCAGTTTGTTAAGAATTGCCATCCATAGAACAAAGGAATGCTTAGCTTATTACACATAATAAGTTTATATATAAGCTGTTTATATCATAACAATGTTATATAAGCCCACGAGTCTCAAAATAAGCTAGAAATTTAAGGCTTATGTAATATAAGCCGAAATTAAATAAGCTCATAAGCCCACATATAAGCTTAAACAAACACCCCCTAAGCACTATGCAAAATTAATCTTGCTTCTAAAAATAAACAAAACCTAATGTTTGAGTTGATGAAATATATGTTACTTGTATTAATTATTCATAAAGGGAAACTATAGAGGAGTATGGCTCGAAGATAAGATTTGTGACGGTCGTTATGTTTAAGGCGATAGCTAAGTCCTTGCGTTTAGAGGAGGATTGTTTCTCTAAAGTGTTTATAGAAGACGGGGCTATTATGCAAGGTCGATTCATTTTATATCCTCCTTGTCCAACTCCCGATCTAGTGTATGGTCTAAAACCTCATACAGATAGATCGGGCGTGACGGTGCTTTTGCAAGATGTAGATGTCGAAGGGCTTCAAGTATTGAACAATGATAAATGGTTCATGGTGCCTCTTATTCGTGATTCTCTTTTCGTCAATCTTGGTGACCAATTACAGGTTAAATGTGTTCTATTATTGCTACATTTATTGGTATCATTGCAGCCTAATGTTTTGTCGCTAATACTTCTCGACTACTAAGTGCAGATAATGAGCAATGGCATCTATAAGAGCCCAATGCATAGAGTGGTGACAAATGTTGAGAAAGGGAAGATATCGATAGCTATGTTCAACGAGCCCAATCCAAACAAAGAGATCGGACCCATGGAGGCCTTGATCGATGAGGACAGACCTAGACGTTATAAGAGTGTCAAAAATTACGGATTCTTCAATTACGAATGTTTTCAGAAAGGGATCGTCGCAATTGATGCCGCAAAGATTTAATTGTTTCACGAAGTGTGTAAAATGTTTATGGTATTCTGATTCATTCCAATATTGGATATGAAGTTAATAAGCTAATGACAACAAGAAGTTAATAAACTAGTCTACATTAATGAGCTAATGACACAAAGAAGTTAATAAGTAGTACTAAGAGCGTAAGGTGTAATAACCTAGGTTAAACCTTAATATCATGTCACGTCAGCGCCACATCAGCTTTAACATTTCACCTTAACTCAACAAAAAAACACTCATTATCATAACATTCTCAATGAAAATAAAAGTAATAATAAAAATAAAAAATAAATAAATCTGAAAATGGATTTAACGTGCGTTAAGAGAATAACGCAATGTTAATGTGTGACCTTTAACATGTAACACGGTGTGGTTAACACCTAAATGTTAAACCTTAACATGGATACCCACGTTACCATACCCACACCTCTAATAAACTAAAAGCAAATCTCATTTAAGCCCATATTTCCTAGTTTAGTCCTTCCCCTTATATGATCAAGTAATAACTAGACTTGCATAAATTGCATTTAAGGGCGCGTTTGGTTTGTTGGTATATTTGGATTAGTATTTGAATTTGTATTAAGATTGGTTTTAGATCAAGATTTGATATGAGGAAGAAAATATATAATAATTTTAGTTAAATGTATTTTAGAAATTTTATAACTCATTTATTGTAACTTTTAAATAATAAAAAATTAAAAAGCGAGAAGAATTGGTCTACTTTAGATTTTGGGCACCACTCCTATAATTCATCAAATGGATATGCACCAAACAACAAACGTTGAGCATTATCTCAATCCCTTCTTAAAAAACCCCTAACAAACACTCCATAAGGTGTATCTTCTTTCGCACATACACTTTCGACTTATTAAGCCAGTGTCAAGTTTCTGGACAAAAGCCAAAAACATTTAAATAAGACCGTGAACAAGTAAAAAAAAAAAAAATGGCCTGTTTTTATTGAATCGGCCTAAAAAAAGCCTGTATCTAAAGCCCAGTCCTAATGCATAAACCCGGTTCCCGCAAAACAGCTTGTTTTAACTTTTAAATATTGATGATTGGTATGCTATCTAAAGACCAGACTTTTATGAATTTATATACTAATAATTATTAATTTATAATTAATTACTCGTTTTACGACCACCTTTCAAACTTCCACTTAGCTATTATACAATGCATAATAGATATATTAAATGAAAGACACAATTTGAAAGGGTTTTCAAATTTCACTTTATGTAAAATTAGACAAAATATTATAACACAAAAAAATCATACACACTACATGACTTCACATCTTAAAGGTGTGAAGAAAAATAACAATGACCGACGAGCTTCGAAAAGCACTTTTGAAAGAAAAAAAAATTTAAATGAACAATTTTCATTACTTTTTTACGAATATGAACTTCGCCTGAATTGTTTACTAAAATGAACTTTTCAACTGGGCGAGATTCTAGACGACAAAGACATTTGGGCGAAATTTCGAGCGAACCTTGGGCGAGATTCTGGGCGACAAAGACCCTTGGGTGAAATTTTGGGCGACAAAGACCCTTGGGCAAATTTCCATGCAACGTGGTTTTGTTTTGACGGTTGATGGCGGTTGTTTAATCGTCTGGGAAAATCGATGACTTTTGTGATGTGATGATATGGGTTGGATCTATTGGTTTTGTTCTTTTTTGAATAAGATCCATTATTGTCTAGTTCATTAGGTTATTCAAATTTAGAGATAGAAATCAAATGGATTGATGAAGATTGCATGAAATTAAATAACTATTTGTTTTACATGATGAAATTTTTTGTTTCTCTTTTTAAAAATAGAACTAGGACCCTTTAACTTAGACAAGATAAGTTACATTGCAAGTGGTCTCTTTAACAGCAAATATACGTGGAACCCATTACGATTCATTTTGGTAAAATGATGAAAAAAAAATATTTTTATTGTAAAAAAGGTGTGTTATTGGTTCATATCGGTAATTCCTTTTTTGTGAAAAGAGGCTATGAAAACAACAATCACATTGAATTTTTTTTTTTTAGCTATAAGAAAACAACACAAGTTCTTACAATGATAAGAAAAATTAGAGATAACATTCAAGGTGAAATTGATTGCAACAAAAGACAACTGAATCATTTTTCAAAAAACCTTTACAAATCATTCATGTAATATTAAGTTTATAAATTATTATTAATTTGTATTTTATATGGGTCTATATAAATTATAGGGCAAATGGCACAAAAAGGCATCAAAGTTAGGGTCCATTTCCAATCAAGGTATTCAACTTTTTTTCTTGCATAAAAAGGTTTCCAACAAAAAATTTTGGCGGATTTGGGTATTTTCATTAACTTCCGTCAAGTATTTAAACATTGAAACATTTATAATTTTTGAAGGGCCAGATTGAAACTTTTTTTTTATTATAACTTTTAGGTCAAACATATATGTTATACGGTCAAATGTGTTTCCCGTAATCATTTCTTCCCAAAATAATTTCATCCCTTAATCAAATTAGGTCAAACTCATTTGTCCCAAAATTAAATTAGGGCAAACGGTGTGTTTCAAATATCAAAACATGACAAAGTCATCTAATTCATCAAACTCATCAAATTGGGCAAGCGGAATCAAGAAATGCGGGTTGGGAAAAAGACAACTTGATGAATCGTGTTTGTGTGTTGTGCGAATGTGGTGATGTTAGTGGTAAGTGGACTTCTCAAATGAGCAGAATCCGTGCAGGAGGTTTCTTGGATGTCCTAACTATAAAGCAAGAAAGAAGTGTAATTTCTTTCCTTTGGTGGGATCAGATTTTGAAACCGAGCATTACAAAGGTAGATTGGCGGATGTGGAAAAACAAATGAAGAAGGAAGCTGTGGAGTTTGAGCTGAAAAAAAAGAGATTGGAAGAAGAAGTTGAAGTGTTGAAGTGTACAGTTAGCATGCAATCTAGACTTATCTTTGTACTGTTAGGAATGCTTTTCTTGATGATTATAAAAGCTTTTAGTTTGATGAATGTATGTATTGAAAAGCTTTACTTTTGAATGTATTGAAAAGCTTTACTTTTGAATGTAATGAAAAGCTTCTTACTTTGATTATTCAATGTATTGAAAAGTCGTGTGACCCCCTTGTTGAAAAGCTTGATCAATGTATTGAAAATTAGTGATAAAAGACACCGATAAAAGGCGTTGATAAGAATGTCAACATTTGCAATGCATCAAATGCCAAGCTAATGACACAAATGCCGTGCTAATGACTTTGCGGTCATGGTTTTGTTGGTATTAGTTTGCGGGCATGATAAAAGGACATTCTCGATAAAAGTACTTTGCGAGTTGCTTTACACTATTTTTTCTCAACATTTGCGGTGCATCAAATGCAAGAACTGTTATGGTTTGTTGTTTTACACTATATAAAGGCATAAGCAACACCTCATTTTCATCTCACACCTTTAAGATAACCTACAACTAAAAAATGAGCAAAAACAAGAAACCGTGTTTTTATTTAACTACATAATTTGCTTTCTCATATCTTTTTAACTCATAATTTTTAATATATATATTATTTGCAGAAATCATTTGCATTTCCAGTGATTCTTCTGATTGGGAATCTTCTGATGCATCATACCCAGTACCATGGTCTAAGTATTTTCCACCAGATTATGATTCTTGTGTTAGAAGCTCAAAGAAGGTTGTTGCAAACATGAAGCCAACCCCCAAAGTGGATGCAAAACAAGCTTTTGCTGATAGGGTTAAGGTGCTAGGCTTGCCAAACAAGGAAACTTGTGCTTCACTTGATATCAAGCCATTTGGTCTCAAAAAACCCACAGATGCAAATGCCAGTCAAAAATGTAAGGGCAAAAAAAAGATGGTTTAGTATGTATGGTGTAGTATCATGGTTTAGTATGTATGGATAAAATGCCATTAAATAAATCTGTTGTATCATGGTTGAATATTGTAAGCAGTTACAATATTATGAATGCAATGGTATCATGCTCATGTTTTAAGTAAAAAAAAAGTAACTGATATGGACCATAAGAGCTTGATATTAATTTCTTACAACTTGTTACAAAAGAGATTGATATTACAAGTTGGACATTAAGAGACTGATAAGTTCTTAAAAGTTATTACAAACAAGTTGGACATTAAGAGACTTATACACCATATATTAAGTTCTTACAAACAATAAATACTTAGTCTACTTCAAATGCTTCATCTGGTGTGAGACCTTGACCTTCATAGTCCTGGTTTATTTTCCTATTATAATTCTTCATTAATAATCTTTGAGAAGTCCTTCTAGGGGGCTGATATCCTGAATTATATTGAGCTTTCCAAAATTCATCATACCTCCTCTTAAGCTTTGTTGTTTCATCCTGATTGGCATCCATATCTGCAGCAGCATCACCATCATCAACATTTGCAGCTGCATCACAAACATCAACATTTGCAGCTGCATCACCATCATCAACATTTGCAGCTGCATCACCAACATCAACATTTGCAGCTGCATCACCAACATCAACATTTGCAGCTGCATCACCAACATCAACAAGATTGGCATCCACTTTTGCAGCAGTATCAACAACATTAGCTTGATCAATATTGGCTTCCATATCTTCTGTATTTGCTTGATCAAGTTGTACATCAACCAAAGTTTCATCAAGTTGTACATCATTAGGCGGTTATTTGACCTTGTATGAATTGCTTCCTCAAGTTGTACATCAACCAAATCATCATCATCAAAGAGTCTCATTGGGCATTACGTATAATGTTTTCTAAGTTAGAATATCTAAATGAAATCACGGTAAGAATAAAAATAAACAGTCAAAATGAAACTTACCTGTTTGTTACACTATGACTTCCCTTCCCTTCCTCTCGCCCTTCCCTTCCCCCGCTTGATCCACTACCACTTCCTCCGCCCCTCCCACTATTTGATCCACTAGAACTACCCTTCCACCGCCACACTGCACTTGTGCCTCCCATCCATATACCACCTCTAGCAATCACAAATTTGTTCTTTCTACTACAACTTGGGGTTCTAGCATTCATCGGGTCTTGGACCATAGGTCCGCCTTCTTTTGGGTGGATTACCTTGTTGATTAGGTGTTTGTTTTGATGGTTCACTGTTTCCTTAGTACACCCTTTTTATTATGACCAAGTTCACCACAATTTTGACATGTCATTGTTCTTGGAGGCCTTGCTACATGTTTATTTTTTTCAATTCGCACCTATCCTTTGTCCTATTCAATGTGGGCCTACCGCATCCTTCTTTCTAATGGAGGTTTCATTGGCACATGTTTCCTTTTTCCCACATATCTATACCACCCTCTTGGCAAAATATTCACTCATAAATACTTTTGTATGTACTTACCTTGAATGAATTGCTCACATAATCTTCGTTGCTTGCTAATGAAGTAAATGGTCGTGATTGCATGAGGGCATGGTATGCCGATTAACCGCCATTGCCTACAACTACATTCCTCTTTGTAAGTCCACACAAAAGGCTTCAAAATTCCCTTGCCTTACTTCAAACTGATGCCATCCACTTGGATTCAAACTCCACTTCCTGTTAGTATACTACAAGTTAGCAGAGTTTCTAATGCTAGTATTATTTGATCAACATAAGTACATACCTTTGAATCTTCTTATGCAAATCCAAAACCTTGATGATGTTAGGGCAAATATCATTTTTCCATTCTTGACATTCCTTCATTAGAGTGTAATTCCTTGTCATCACATAAGATCTGATGTCTTCAAGCATTCCAATTATTGGTTTTCTCCTTGCTAGCTTTATGTGAGAATTGAAAGATTCACAAAGACCATTTTCAACAAAGATCACAATCCATTCTGTCAACATAATACAAGTGTAGAATAATTAGTGTTGCTAGCTTTATGTTAGAATTATTTATGGAAAATAAGACGTATACCTTCTTTGAAGTATGATCTTGACCATGTCCATGGATCTTTATCCATTAAATACTGATAAGCTTCTTGACTTGCATTTTTTATTTCTTCCATTGTATTTAACCATTTCTGATGATAAGAAGCCTTTGATGCTTGCCAAAACAGTTGTCTAAATAGAACACCAGGGTAGAGCTTGGAAAAATTGGCATAAATATGCCTAGCACATAACCTATGTTCTACCAATGGGACCACTCTCCTAACAGCTTGGTAAAGTCCTTTGTGGCCATCAGATATAAATGTGACCCCTTTCCCATCTCCTAACTCAAGGTCTTTGGCTAACAATTTAATAAACCATTCCCAAGTGTCTGAATTCTCAACTTGTACAACAGCCCATGCAATTGGGTATATTTGATTGTTTCCATCCTCCCAATAGTGACAACAATTCACCTTGGCACACCCTTTCAAAAACATCCATCCAAACCTATAATCTTTCTACAACTCGCTTCCAACCTTGTTTCAAATTATGAAAACAAATATAAAAACTATTGAACATGTGTGTACCATCTGCAAGAGGATCAATGCGTAACTGCACTGTGGTACCAGGGTTGGTCTTTCTAAGTTCACCAGAGTAATCAACCAACCTGTCATATTGATCTCCAACATTTTGCTTAAGATTATATAGTGCAATCCTTCTAGCTCTACTACACTGATTGTGTGATGTCTTAACCCTATATTTTCTCATTACCATGTCTTGCAGATCAACCACTTTCATATCAGGATACATTCTGATTTTGTCTACAAATTGTCTTGCAATCCATTTTGAAGTCACTAAATAACCAAGATTACCTTTGTCATCGCAAGTATGCTCATTAACTAGGGTTCTTATATGCCAAGAATTGCCATCATCCATCTTGCGACTCTTAACCTAAAAGGACAACAAGGCTTGTTGGGATCTCTAGGAACTTTTTCTTTCTTCTCTCTTTTCATCAAATCCACACCTAACCAAAGAACTTTTCACTATCACTTTTTCATACCAAAGTTGGTATCCATTGGCAATGAATAAAATGTAAGACAATCTTTTACTTGATCTAAGTCTGCATACAATTCACCTAATAAAGGTTTTTTTAACTTCCAATGTGTGTTTGGGTCATGGATAGGGTAATCTCTTTTATTAGAGTCAAACACAATCTCATCCTCATCACTGATGGGCATATCTTCATCTAAGCTTATTTCTGGTTCAACATGAGGTTTCTCTTTTTGAGATTCATCACCTAAGTCTGAAAATAAAGGATCATTTCTTTTGAGATTCATCACCTATATCACCGTCATTTTCCAACACTAGCCTACTTTCATCAAATACAACAATTTCATTTGTTTTGTTCTTTTCATCTAAACCCTTCATTTTTGTATCCTAACTCGCCTCAACTCTTCTTCGCCTCGGATAAATGGTCAACCGATGCAACATCCGAGTCGAGTCTTTGTAATAACTAGTAGGGTTTAACATGACAATAACATAATCACCGGTGTATTCAACTAAACATTCATTCTTATGAGTAACATATAAGGCTATGATACCTTCATCACTACTTTGCCACTTTTCAACAAACAACCTAACATCATCATCAGACTTAATACTTTTTAAACCATTACTAAAGTAATACAGCACAGACACTACTGAAGCTATGTTGTTTTGAACAAAAATTTTCAACTCATTATAGGTTAAAGGGGACACATCAAGAGTAGTTGTGACCATATCAGCATTATGATAGGTTAAAGGTTTCAGACTGAAATACCCGTCATAATAAATATCCAATGTTAATGTAGCTCCTTTGGATGAAGAAGCCATCCTGCAGCTGCAAATTATGAACACAAAGGTCAATGAATAAAGATTATTAAGATAAATAAATAAACACGACATTAAGTATTAATTACCTTAACGAACACAAAATAAGGTTCAATTTTGTGAACAGTGAATTAGGGTTTATGTGGATAGTTGGGGAAGAAATTTTGGGGGAAATCAGGGTTTAAAGAAAAGATAACGTTTTTTTTATTTAATTTTACAAAAGTTTCAATCTGGCCCTTCAAAAATTATAAATGTTTCAATGTTTAAATACTTGACGGAAGTTAATGAAAATACCCAAATCCGCCAAAATTTTTTGTTGGAAACCTTTTTATGCAAGAAAAAAAGTTGAATACCTTGATTGGAAATGGACCCTAACTTTGATGCCTTTTTGTGCCATTTGCCCTAAATTATAAAAAGTATATTATATTATAATTTTAGTAAATTACTAATCTAGCACCCTATCCTCAAATTCACATGCTAAAAATATTATTTTAGAGAGTTTATCAATTAACCAAATAGTAATTTATTGATTTCTATTGTAGCTTATCATTGTTAAGAGCTTATTTTTAGCTTATTTCATATTAATTGTATATTTATATGATTGATTTTGATTAAGCTATAATTTTCAATCTTTTATGTAAAATTATTATTTTCTAGTCTTTTTTCTTTTTATAAATATGTACATTACCTAGCTTCAAAGTTCAAACCATTTAAAGAGTAACGAACTTTTATCAGCGAAGCGCAACCAACTTTGAGTTTTGAGCTTTTGATCATCAAGAAGTACTTTGTACCAAGGTTTTTAAGATCGGGATCCTACCTAGGATCGTTTGTCTATGCAAGATAGTGATCGTAAGATCGGATCAGGATCTTAAGATCCATTATAGTGTCCTTTTCTTTATCGGCGTTGTATAGTTATGCAAATTTACATATTATTATATATCATGAAAATGTATATAAAAAATATGATTATGAAGTGTATAATACAATTGCCTTTTTATTTTTCATATTTTACAAAACTTAATACATAAATATGAATGGTCAAGAGAAAACTTTATAAATATATTAGAAAGATAAAATGTGACGTGTCTATGAAATAGTTAGGCCATCTACAACGCTATAACCTGGCAGCGTATAAATGAAAGTTTTAAACAACAAATCATCGTTTACGGGCCTGTTTGGTTTGTGGGATTATCATGGATTTTGGTTTAAAAACCTTAAATTGATTGTTCGGCTGCATTTATAAAATTTGAGTTTAGGATGATAACTCAAGCATAAAGGGAGGGAGTAAAGTAGGGGGTTTAAAGGGTTTTACGACAAATTGTGAGGCCAAATGTCTTTTATACCTATAATCTCCTTTTTATTATCCATTTCTAATTAAAAAAAATAGATTTTAATATATATTTAAATATATAATACATCATTTAATATTATTTCTCTCTTTTATCTCAAATCCAAATCTAAGGGCCCGTTTGGTTTGTAGGCGGGTTTAGGATTAGGATTTGGATTTGGATTTAAATTTGGTTTAGAATTTGGATTTGGATTTGATGTAAGAGAGAGAAAAAAAAATTGAGGTAAGAGAAAATAATATAAATAAATTAAAAATAATATTTTAATAATTAGTGAGAGTATTAAAAACTGATTTTTATTTAGAAATAAAAAATAAAATTGTTTTATGTGGTTGAGATAACTAGAGGATCCACAAAATTATGTGATGGTGACATTACTTTTACAAAACCTGAACATATAGTCCGGATTATCACATGCCCGATTTTGAGGGAGTTAATCCAAAGCTTGGGACCCACTATTTGCAACCAAACACATAATTTTTACTTTTATCCCCTAACCCCATCTTAACCCCACCAACCAAACGCCTTGTAAATTCTAAACCAAATCCAAGTTCAAATCCAAATCTTAATCATAAACCCATCTACAAACCAAACACACCCTAGTTGGGGCCCTCTTCTTAGTATTGTGGGTTGCGTGCATTAAATGACCGTTCTATCTGTTTGAATCTCAATTATGCGCTAGTTGGGGCCCTCTTCTTTATTTATGAATTCTTTTGATAGGAAACATGCATATGAGAAGAAAATATGTATTTAGTGGATATAATAAAAGCCTACTTGTTTTCAAAGGCCCAAAGCATACTATCTATTTATATATAAATTGAAGGACACGTTTTTATTTCTCTTTTTTTTTCCTTATTAAAATATACCATTTTATAACTCCAACTTCATATAATTGATGTAGTTTAAGTTACTTAAATATTTTGGGAGGGATATATATGCATTTTTGGCTAAATATAAAAGACAGTTTCAAAATTATATAATGTCAGTTTGTTGAAAATTATTGTATGTATACATAGATATGTGGTAATTTATAAAGATTGAAAAAATAGTGATATGAAAGTTTATTAAACTATGTAAGATTTGATAGATTGTGGGTGTTTTATGTGATAAAGTTAAATGATGATGTGGTTGTATATTATACTCAAAACATTTGATGAATTATGGATGCCTTTAGGTCATGCAAACTCAAAGTTGTTCTAATATTAGTCAGCACATTGAGTCAATGATCCATATTATTTAATCTAGATCCCAAAAAGGCATCTCAAATCACCATTATTTAACAAACCATTGAACAAATTTCATTGTACATTGTCTTAATTTTTTTACCAACTGATAACATCAAATAGTCCTGAATATTAAGTATCAATTTCCCCCGATAATGCTCGTTATTTATATCATTTATATGGATTTACGCTTGTTTTCCATTGTTTTCCACTTTCAGGTAAATTACGAGCATTGGAGCTAAAGAGACGCGAACCGGAAACATATCTAAAGATTTATCACAATATGCTATTTTGAAGAAGTTACTGGCGTAACTCTTCTCTCACACACGCCGTAACTATTGCGTGACTCAAGATGCCAACTTATCGAAGGTTACGCGTAACTCCTCCCAAAGGTTATGACGTAACTACATTAGGTCAAGAGGTTTCACGTCGCCGATACTTACGCCGAACTCTGCATCTCTTACGACGTAACCGAGTTTATTGAAGACTACGGCATAACCACTCATTAGGTTACGCCGTAACCAGCAGAGCTAGTGCATTTTACGAAGAAATAGAAGGTTACGGCGTAACTCCTATATACCCAGAATACCCCACGAATTCCAGCATTTCTAATCATCCCATTCCACACACAACACTCTGAGAACGTGGGAAAAAGCTCAAGGCAGGTCTAGAGGAGCATACGGAGTCGTTTCGAGGAGAAGTCACTCCATTACGATAAGCATTAGCGTTTTATATTTCTTTTACTTTCAATTCATGTATTTCGTACCTTTGAATATTGAATTGATTTGCATGATTAATATGAGCTGCTAAGCACCTTTTGGTGCTAGCCTAGTTATGATTCCTTAATTGTTTTGTTTGCGTTTACCTTTACTTCCGCACAATTATTTCTAAGTGTATGCATGCATAGTTCATTGGTAGCCACCCTTGGTTCGGTAGTTTTGAAAGGCGGTGAGGCCAATTGCCCAGGAGATATGACCAACCGACCCTAGGTGAGCGGAATGAGACGGAAGGGTAAGATATGACCAACCGACGACCCTTTCTACTTGTGCGATTTGACCAACCGATCACCTATCGCTTGGATGAACTTAAGAATTGGGGTGTAGTGTCTAAGATCCTAACGGTCGGGCACTCACTATTTTGAATCTAGCATGTAGCGGTACTTAATGACTTGGCTTAGGGGACCAGAACAATGGGACTTATGACGGTGCTACTGATTTCTCCGTGGTGGCATCTTTCTTCGATAGGTTAGGCGAATTGACCAAATGTTGTCCTCTCGAATTTGACCCCACCAAGTAATTGGAAGTAAGTAGACGTAGACATAACTAGCTAGGATGATTAACTAGGTTAGCACCACTTCTCTATTGATTTCTCTTTGCCATTTATCTGCTTTTATTTACTTTATTCTGCATTAGTAGTTTAATTAATTAAATCCCTATCGAAACAATTAGTATTCTGTGATACTAGACTTAGTAATAATCCAACACACATAGCTCTTGGGACGACCTCGGCTTTACCGTTTACTACACTACACACGACCGGGAACACTGCCCGTTAGTGCACTAGGGTAGACCATAGGTATAGCGAGATACTATAAATATTAAGACCTGGTCAGTAAAACCTGCATTACCAACTCATTGTTTGCTAGCTATAACTACACTACAATGGCGGCACCTTTAACCCATCCATGATCGCCTTAAACTATGCAAGGACACACTTTCGAAAACAATCCCAACATTTAGCAACTGATGGGGATCATCACCACCTGTGTGTACCGTTAAAGACTTACAATCTGGTGCAATGGAACTTCCTTACCTTAACTGAGCTCCAATACCCGTCATTGACATGAGTTGCTAGCTTCTTGTCACCCAAGCAAGAAAAAACCGAACTAGCCAAGTTATGTTGGGCTCTTGTAACTGTTAAGCTCATGAGTTGCTCTTTTCGAGTTATTATTGTGATAACTTGCGCGGCGTAGGTGGGGTTTTTTTTTCCAACTTCCATATGAAGAGAAAAGAAATCGGTACGACCTAAAAATGTCACTGATATCATTATATCGGTGAACCAAGTTCTCAATTGGATAGATCGGTTGTCCCTCACTATATTCCCCAAAAGGGAAGGAACATCTTTGGCTACAAAATCCTATAGGTTTCATGTAAAAAATCGCATAGACATGTTTTACATTGTCAAAATTACTCATAAAATGTAATCGAGCTAAGTTGAAAAATGATACTTGATTGTAAAACCCTCAATTCCGAATCATAAAATTTGCAACCGTTTAAAATTTTATTCTAAGTTTATTATATAGTTAAACTTTATGTTATGTGAATTTAAATAATTAAAATCCTAAATGATTAAACTATGTATTATATAAATTTCCTAATTTAAATTAAGACTACACTACATTTGCTACACTACTTAAACCTTGTACACTACTAGAAAATAAAAAGAACCGAATATTATCCTCCCTTCTCCTCTTGTACGTTTTTTATTTAATTAGAAGCCCAACCCATTCAAAATTTGGAAAAGGAATTATTCTATGTGAATTTTCCTAATCACGGAATAATCCACCCCACTCTCCACAAATAAATCGCCCCCTCTCTTCTCCTTTGAAACCGAATATCAACAAACCCCTAAATCAACTATACGGTTTTCCCCCTCTTCCAAAAAAATCAATCCCAATAAAATTCACATAAACCCTAAAAATTAAAGGTGGTATTCGACTACAAGAAAGAAAAAGGTTCGGTGGTGTTGGTGATTGTCTCGTGGTGTGTTTCTTTTGCTTGAACTCGGTCCCATTGATATCTTGAAGAGGGAGAGATTGTGATTGCTTATGTGCTTAGCTCTCTTGCACACACTTTTAGGTACAGATATTCTGTCAATTCAGTAATGACACTTCTTTTCTTTCATGACTCTTGTTCATATTTGATATTCGATTCATAATCATTTTTCTTTGATGATATGATCCGTTTGATATGATTCGCTTTGATATGATCATTTGATTTGATATTCGTTTGAGATCCTTTGCCTTGATATGATTTCGTTCGGTGATATGAATTGTTTGGATATGATGTGATTATGGATATGCTATGATATGATTCGTTTTGTGCAGTTTCCTGAGCTAACTAGCCATGGAGGTACCATGGCCATGTCACTGATGCACTTGTGGCATGACACTATCTGTGGCGAAGTGATTAGTCTACGACGTTCCTTTTTTGATATGATTATGATATGTGTACACTTGGCCATTATGAATATGTATGTACATTCTCGAACTGGCATATGCATATTTGATTTTTTTTGCAGGGGGCATATGGATGCATCCTAGGTAATTTGTTCAGTTTTGGTGATGTGGTGAATGTGTGCAATACACCCCCTCACAGTTTGCAAGGAGCGTATGGATGCATACTAGGTATTTTGTTAATTTTTGGTGATGTGGTGAGTATGTGCAATACACCTCCTCACAGTTTGGTAGATATGATTTGATAGATATGATTAGATATGAGATATGACATTTGGCTATTGGAGTATCTCCTTTAGTATTTGACCTCGTGGCATTATTCTGATTTTGGTGACTATGTGACTTCTGACATTTTTATTCATTTGGTTGATATGCCATACTTTATTCAGTTCTCCATTTGATTGCTCATTCACTCAGTATCCTTATGTGATTCATCCGACTACCATACTATACCCTGGTTCATTTGATTTGCTATCCTCTCATTTCATTTCGGTTGGATACCAAGCTTATACTTCAGATTACCATTTCATCCGTTAAATAATCTATTATACGATTATATGATCCGTCTGTTTACCATACTATTATGAGATTATTTGATTCATCTGTCACCATGCTAATATGTGATTATCTGTTTACGATGCTATTATGTAATTATTTGACTAATCTTTTTACAATGTTACACCTTTGTTCAGTTATTCCATGGACTATGATTATCATTTAGTATTCCTATCTGCTATATGTGACTACCATGCTTGTACTTCTGTTTGGTAGTTTTCGTTGCTTATGATTTTGGTTTGGCATAGTAATTGATGTTACATGACTTGTTGATCTGACATGCTTACACTTCTGTTCATGCTACCTTTTAATGATGGAATTTGATTCAAATTATGTTATCTGTTTAGTTGACTTGTTTAATTTGCCATGCTATATTCTTGTTTAGTTACTTCATTTAATTATGATGTTCGTTCAGCATTCCTACCTGATACATGTGACTATCATGCTTATACTGCTGTTGGTATTTTCGGTTGTTGTGACATTCGTTCTATTTGCTAATTATTGATTATCTGACTTGTGTGGTTGCCATGCTTACATTCTATTCAGTTGCTTCCGTCTACTTATGGAATTCAGCTTAGCTTATATATATCTGATTATCTGATTTGTTTGTTTTTCCATAGTTATGTTTAGTTGATCCGCTGGCTGATATGTTTTTTACCCTGGTTGGTTACTTATTTTGATTGTGATATTGGTCATCAACTCCTACTTTGTTATGTTTCGGTACGTGTATGATTTGGATATCTATATGCACTTATATTTGTACACTGATGTGTTGCTTGCTTTGGTCTCTTTTGATTTCTGTTCCATTTGGATATCTGTTAATATTGTGTTCTGCAGGTTCCTCATTGACTCATTGTGCTCCTTCGTTACGACTTTTGCTAATCAATTTTTTTTGTTTCGTTTGTTATCCTTATTGTGTAGTTTTTGTTTTGATATATCTGTTCAATGGGCTTTTTAAGCTCAGCCGCATTTCTTTTCCCTGCGGCAGGTTTTAGCGGGAGGCTGGGCTTGATGGGCTGAGAGTAGGAGCTTTTGAGTAGACTGACCCTAGTTCCCTTATCATTTTGGATTCATTTGGAAGAGCAATTGTTTTGATATCTTATTTCTTTTATATACATTGGATTATGTAATTCTTTAGAAGTCATTCGTTTATATGACTTGGTATTTTAATTATAAACACTTCCGCTTGCTATTTAGTTATGTTCTGATATGACTCCGGAATGTGACATTCGGATCTCTTTCGGGTTAGGGTGTTACAATTATGGTATTATAGACTAGGTTTCGCCTTGTATAGCTTAGGCTATGACCTGTGAGTATTTGGGTAGATATTAGGCTTCTGTTTTTTTCGACCTGTTCTGTTTGGTTGGACCTTTTGTTAAGATTTGATTTTGATATTCTTTTGCCTTCGCTGATTTGATCTTTCTCCTTCCACACTTGATTTTGTCTCTTTTGTCATCGCGGATTAGTTTGTCGATCGTTTCGATGGTGACTACTCGTAGAAGCGAAGATGGTGGTTCGGACCCTGAGTTTGCTTTAACAGTTCTAAGTTAGAGAGGTTCGTGAAGAAGAAGCCGCATTCATTTAGTACAGCTGCCGCTCTAGTTAGAGTTGAAGACATGATTGCTCGTGTTGAGAAGATCATTGAAATATTGCGACGTTACTGGAACCATGAAGGTGCTGCAGGAGATATCTGAACAGAACAACAAGAGGAGCAAAGATGGAGACGAGATTTAACTAGCGTGTACTCGGAAGGCGTGTGGGCAGAAGAACTATGATTGGCGTATTTCAGATAGGCGGGGAAACTACTATCAGTAGTTTGGACGTAATTGTGATCAACAGTTCATCCGTACTATTGGGTCGTCGCTGAGAAGATTTCATCTTCTTCATGTGGTGGGGCATCATGCCATAATTATCCTAGAAATGGTGAAAGATAGAGTTATCGCGATTCGTGTTCCTCTCATTTGTTTCGTCACGTGTTTTGAAGCAGTTGATATTTCGTTATGTGATTTTGATCGGTAGTACTTTTCTTCGACTCATTCAGAAATCAGTTTGAATTGGAAAGTTTTATGGTTTGACATTTTCGGTGTTACGTTACCTTCGTATCATATCTTGCACCTCTTTGAGAGATTTCGATCATCATCCGTTATGTTTACATGATTCATATCAGTAAGGTCAGATTTGTGACATTTTGGCATTTTAGTGAGCCTAAGGCTATTTTGGATCGTCATGAATGAGTCATGAGGAACCTTTTTAAGCAAGGCAGCCATTTTCCTTCTTTCCGTGAATTGGTAAGTTTTCATTTAGTCTTCTGAGTTTTTCTGGAGTTTGATTTGATGTATTACTTGCCACCTGTGTGTGAATCTGATTTGGCCTGGCTTTGGTAGGTTGTTTTCTCATGACCGAGATAGAATATGATGGCAATAAGGGCATGTTTACATGATGCAAGTATTATGACACATGATCAACGTGATAATACCGAGATCATATTACTTGGATTTATTGGGATAATACGATGTCTTAAGAAATGTCTGAGTTTAGTACGTTTGATGAATTAGAATTATATCCATGATTCGTCAGCCTTTACGTTATTCTCAACTGTGCGGGTATCATGCCCATTCAATTTCACATTCTGATACGTTGTGATAACTTGTCATGTGCTTCTTGGATCACTAGTACGTTTCGTTGATTCGTTTGGCAATTCGGTTTGAAAAAATGAGGTATTACCTCGTTTAGCATTTTCTCGTACTTACCTCATTCTCATGTTATGTTTCTGGTATCTCTTGAGAGGTTCCGGCTATCATCCGTTGCATATATGTTTTGTATCTGTTAGAATCCGATCTGTGATTAATTTTATTTGTTTGGAGCGTGATATTATTCGAAACCGTTAAGATCGAGTCATGAGAATCAAAACCGTTCTGTTCCTCAAAATTTGTTGGAAGAGTAACAGCGAGTAAGTCAGTCATTTTTGTAACTTGGTATGCATTCCGTTGAGCATCCGTTTCAAATTTCGAGGACGAAATTTTTTTTAGAGGGGAAGAGTTGTAAAACCCTCAATTCCGAATCATAAAATTTGCAACCGTTTAAAATTTTATTCTAAGTTTATTATATAATTAAACTTTATGTTATGTGAATTTAAATAATTAAAATCCTAAATGATTAAACTATGCATTATATAAAATTTCCTAATTTAAATTAAGACTTCACTACATTTGCTACACTACTTAAACCTTGTACTTACCAGAAAATAAAAAGAACTGAATATTATCCTCCCTTATCCTCTTGTACATTTTTTTTATTTAATTAGAAGCCCAACCCATTCAAATTTGTAAAAGGAATTAGTCTATGCAAATTTCCTTAATCACGGTACAATCCACCCCACTCTCCACAAATAAATTGCCCCCTCTCCTCTCCTTTGAAACCAAATATCAACAAACCCCTAAATCAACTATACAGTTATCCCCCTCTTCCAAAAAAAATTACTCCAAATAAAATTCACATAAACTCTAAAAATTAAAGATGGTATTCGAGTACAAGAAAGAAGAAGGTTCGGTGGTATAGGTGATTGTCTCGTGGGTGTGTTTCTTTTGCTTGAACTCGGTCCCATTGATATCGTGAAGAGGGAGAGATTGTGATTGCTTGTGTGCTTAGCTCTCTTGCACACACTTTGAGGTACAGATATTCCGTCATTTCAGTAATGACATTTCTTTTCTCTCATGACTCTTGTTCATATTTGATATTTGATTCGTATTCGTTTTGTTTTGATTCGATATGATCCGTTTGATATGATTCGCTTTGATATGATCATCTGATTTGATATTCGTTTCGTTATGATATTCGTTTGAGATCCTTTGCCTTGATATGATTCCTTTCGGTGATATGATTCCTTTCGGTGATATGATCTGTTTGAATATAATGTGATTATGAATATGCTATGATATGATTCGTTTTGTCCAGTTGCCCGAGCTAACTAGCCATGGAGGTACCATGGCCATGTCACTGATGCACCAGTGGCATGACACTATCTGTGGCGGTGTGATTAGTCCACGGCGTTCCCTTTTTTATATGATTATGATATGTGTACACTTGGCCATTATGAATCGTATGTATAGTCTCGAACTGGCATATGTATATTTGATTTGTTTTGCAGGGAGCGTATGGATGCATCCTAGGTATTTTGTTCAGTTTTTGTGATGTGGTGAGTGTGTGCAATACACCCCTCACAGTTTGCAGGGAGCGTATGGATGCATCCTAGGTACTTTGTTCAGTTTTTGTGATGTGGTGAGTGTGTGCAATACACCCCCTCACAGTTTGGTACATCTTGAGTCTGCAGCTCCCATGTATAATTTGATATGATTTGGCAAATATGATTATGATATGAGATATGATATTTGGCTATTAGAGTATCTCATTTAGTATTTGAGCTCATGGCATTTTTCTGATTTTGGTGATTGTAACACCTTAGGTAAATCCCACATCGGCTGTGGCCTGGAGAGATGTTGGGTTCATAAGATAATGTTCGCCTTATAATGACACAACGCGTTTTGTGATCTACTGCGGGTAGAGTTCTTAGGAACTGGCAGTTAAGCGTGCTCATGTGAGAGTAGTATTGGCTTGGGTGACCTGTCAGGAAGTCTTCACTTGAGGGCTACAAAAGCAAAGTCGTGAGCCTACGGGCAAAGTGGACAATATTGTGGTCTATAAGGCGGGGTGTTACAGTGACTATGCGACTTCTGACATTATTATTCATTTGGTTGATATGCCATACTTTATTCAGTTCTCCATTTGATTACTCATTCACTCAGTATCCTTATGTGATTCATCTGACTAGCATACTATACTCCAGTTCATTTGATTCGATATACTCTCATTTCATTTCGGTTGGCTACCAAGCTTATACTTAAGATTACCTCTTCATCCGTTTACTAATCTATTATATGATTGTATGATCTATCTGTTTACCATACTATTATGTGATTATTTAATTTTTATGTTACCATGCTAATATGTGATTATCTTTTTACCATGCTATTATGTAATTAATTGACTCACCCTTTTACAATCTTATACCTTCGTTCAGTTATTTCCGTGGACTATGATTATCATTTAATATTCCTATCTGCTATCTGTGACTACCATGCTTGTACTTCTGTTTAGTATTTTTCGTTGCTTATGATTTTGGTTTGGCATAGTAATTGATGTTACATGACTTGTTGATCTGACATGCTTACACTTCTGTTCATGCTACCATTTAATGATGGAATTTGATTCAAATTATGTTATCTGTTTAGTTGACTTGTTTAATTTGCCATGCTATATTCTTGTTCAGTTACTTCATTTAATTATGATGTTCGCCTCAGCATTCCTACCTGATACATGTGACTATCATGCTTATACTACTATTGGTATTTTCGTTTGTTATGATATTCGTTCTATTTGCTAATTGTTGATTATCTGACTTGTGTGATTGCCATGCTTACATTCTATTCTGTTGCTTCCACCTGCTTATGGAATTCAGCTTAGCTTATATATATCTGATTATCTGATTTGTTTGTTTTGCCATATTAATGTTTAGTTGATCCGCTGGCTAATATGTTTGTACCCTGGTTGGTTACTTATTTGATTATGATATTGGTCATCAACTCCTATTTGGTTATCTTTTGGTACGTGTATGATTTGGATATCTATATGTGCTTATATTTGTACACTGATGTGTTGCTTGCTTTGGTCTCTTTTGATTTCTGTTCCTTTTGAATATCTGTTAATGCTGTGTTCTGCAGGTTCCTCATTGACTCATTGTGCTCCTTCGTTACGACTTTTGCTTATCAGTTTCTTTTGTTTCATTTGTTATCCTTATTGTGTAGTTTTTGTTTTGATATATCTGTTCATTGGGCCTTTTATGCTCAGATTTCTTTTCCCTGCGGTAGGTTTTAGCGAGAAGCTGGGCTTGATGGACTGAGAGTAGGAGCTTTTGAGTGGACTGACCCTAGTTTCCTTATCATTTTGGATTCATTTGGAAGAGCAATTGTTTTGATATCTAATTTCTTTTATATACATTGGATAATGTAATTCTTTTGAAGTCATTCGTTTATATGATTTGGTATTTTAATTATAAAGACTTCCGCTTGCTATTTAGTTATGTTTTGATATGACTCTGTAATGTGACATTCAGAACCTTGTCGGGTTGGGGTGTTACATTGATATTATGATAAGTCATATATATTTTTATGTCATTTTTTTCTCAATTTATCTTAAATAATTAGCAAATTTAATATTCATTGCAAATATTATTAATTTTTAAAATAAGTAATAAAAATAAATTAAAGAGCTAAATTGATTAATAAAAAATATTTATTACAAGTTTGTTTGACGAGTAAAAATGCCCGTGAGATAAACCCATGAAAAACTAGCGAAAATGCAGTTTTTTATTCGGCCTATAAAAAGCGCATATGCCCAGTCCTAATGAATAAACTTGGTTCACGCGAGAAAAAGGCCTGGTTTAAGTATCAATGACCGGCCAGTCAAAAAGGGGGTGAAAACCAGGCTTAAGTCATAATAAAAAAGAACTAGTTCATAAAGGTCTCAAAGCTTGGTTCACGTCATCGTAGCGACCAATTTTGACCTGATGATTGTTGGAGCCGACAAAAGACAGGCGGACCGTTTAGTTTTGTTTACTTGTTTTTTTTTTCCCTATTAGTTTTTTGCATTTTTTTAATTTTAAATATGTAGTGTTGTTTGGTTTTTGGCATTTGCAAAAAATTGTGTTTGGTTTTGTTACGGATTACACAACTTATTTTCAGCTTTTTAATTGCTCGTTTATACCTTTTGTTATCTAAATAAAATGCTTTTTGTTATTTCTTGATTAAAATTAGTATTAAGCTTGCATCTTTATTCTTATCAAATCTAGTAAGTCCGTTATTAGCTAATAAGTAGCTTATCAAGAGCTTATTTTTAGCTTATTTCAAATAAATTAGTTATCATAATGTTTAATTTTGTCTAGCTAAAGTTTCCAACTTTTATCTACAATTGTCATTTTATAGTGAAAAAACTGAGGTTTTGAGGTTCTCCTGAGAGAGTGATCGTTTTTCTTGACTCATATTTACGTGGTTTAACTAGCGTTGTTATGTGACCGTTTTCGATTCTTCTTTAGCTATCTCAAATGCATATCTAGTGATGTTTGAACGAGTGATCTTTTGTGGTGAAAAAACAAAACATGTTTTTATCACTAAGTCATTTGGTGATGGTTTACCATTTTCTAGTCATTTTATATAAATAAAGGATGTTTCTTTATTGTTTTTAAGTAAACATTAATTATTTTTTGCTTTAAAGCTTCAAACTTTGTTTCATTTTAACCCTTAAAATATTTTATTTCATACACCCAATCTTTATTTTTAACAAATGTAAATCTCGTTTGAAACCTTTTCGATCCAGGAGATAGTTTTTGGGCTATGGAAAAGTAAATCACTCGTTAGAGCATGAGTTATGGTGTTCAGATCGTTAGTCGTTTTCGCCGTTTTTCTGCGTTTTCGTCAGTTTTACACTTTTTCGTCCGTTTTGCGGTTTCGTCCGTTTTTACACGTTTTCGTCCGTTTTTACACTTTTTCGTCCGTTTTTGCACGGTTTCGTCCGTTTTTACACTAACGAAAACGTGTAGAAACGAAAAAAAAACGAGCGAAAACACGTAAAAACATAGGAAAACGTGTTGAAACGAACAAAAACGAGCGAAAACGTGTAAAAATGAACGAAAACGTGTAAAAAACGAGCAAAACATGTAAAAACAGACGAAAACGTGTAAAAACGAACAAAAACAAGCAAAAACGTATTAAAACGGACGAAAACGTGTAAAAACGGACGAAAACGTGTAAAACGTGTAAAAACGGACGAAAACGTAAAACGTGTGAAAACGGACGAAAACGTAAAACGAACAAAACGAAAGCAAAACGTAAAACGGACGAAAACGTAAAGCAGATTTAAAACGTAAAACGAAAAAAAAAGCGAAAACGTAAAACGGACGAAAACGTAAAACGAACAAAACGCGGCGAAAACGTAAAACGGACGAAACGTTTAAAACGCGTAAAACGTGTAAAACGCGTAAACGGCGAAAACGTAAAACGGACGAAAACGTGTAAAAACGAACAAAAACGAGCGAAAACGTGTAAAAACGGACGAAAACGTGTAAAAACGTACGAAAATGAGCGAAAACGTGTAAAAACGGACGAAAACGTGTAAAAACGGACGAAACCGTGCAAAACGGACGAAAAAGTGTAAAACGGACGAAAACGTGTAAAAAATGACGAAAATGACTAACGGTGCAATAATATATTAACGGTCGTTAAAAACAGACGAAAAGGACTAACGGTGAAATAAAAAAATTAACGGTCGTTAACATGACCCGCTCCAACAGGTTAAACAAGTCACCGATACACACAATAGCACGATCTAAAAAGGTTTGTGTCGCGATAAGAAAAAAATAGTCACTACACACAACGACAAAGAACACAAGATGATGCGTTTCATACAATTTTCCCTTTTTTTTACTTACAATCTCGCTTTAGAATCTTTAGTTTTCATTGTTCAATAACCCTCTATGGACAAATCAACGTTTAGTTGAGATGAAAGAAAGTTACATAGAAAGGTAAAATAGCATAGATCATAAAAGAAAAATAACATATGATACAACAAAAAAAACAACAATAATACCCAATCCTATCATATAATTATAAAGATTTTGGGTATGTTTAGCAAAACTACCAGATGTCAGAAACAGAACTGTATGGTGTGAATCAGAAGCTAAAGCTGATAACAAGAGCTACAAGTTGTATTCTTTTTTCAACAAAACTGTTTGGTAAATTAAATTGTTAAATATAATTATAAGATGTAAAATGACATAAAAGGACAATTCTAGAATTGTAAATAAATGTTTGGAGGGTATATCAAGAATTTAAAGTTTTAATACCCAAGACATTTAAAAGCTTCATGAATCAATTTTTATTTTGGGTATTTGTTTGAAATAAAAGCTTATAGTTAATGCATCCAAACGAAGCTACTTAGTTTATAAGAGATTATTTTGTAACAAAAAACTAACAACTCCTCAAAAAATCCTTTGCCAAACAGGCCCTTTCTGTTGAATATAATAGTAAAAACTAACTTTAACTTCATATTAAATAAGTAAATGAAATAAATAACTTCTTACATGCATATGAAAAACTACCTTTTTGCTTAAAAACAGATTAGCATAAACGTAAAACAGAAGAAAAAAAAATGCCAAATATCCACATAATCGTAATTGAAATTACTTAGAGCAAACACAATGGTAACCCAAGTTATAAAATAACACCGTCCACGTCAGCGCCACATCAGCTTTAACATTTCACCTTAACATCCCCAAAAAACACCCACATCAATAACATCCCAATAACATCAATAACATTTCATATTTTCAATTTCAACCCCTAAACTAAAACAAACACTTCATTTATTAAACTAAACATAACATTAAATTTGAAAACATATTACAATACGAAATTAAAAAAATACATCGAAAAAAATTACAACAAATAAAAACACACCGCAAATTAAACGTTACAATATAAAGGAAATGACAACGAAAAAAAAATAACAAAACATAGCAAATATTTATTCATCATCGTCGCTCTCTTTTTGTTGTCCATGTCGTTCAAGATTCTTCTGCCAAACATGCTCCATAAGGTCCTGTTGGAGTTGGGTATGCGTTTGTCGGTCGTGTATTTCTTTTGCCTTACGACTGTGAGTATCACATCTTTCAACCCATCTTCGTTGCCTCAAATTTGCTGACGGATCCACCCACAATTCGTTATAGTCACGTAATGCAAATTTTTGATCTTTTATAATCATGTTATGCAAAATAATGCAACAATACATGATTCTACGTATCGTGGCAATTTCCCATTGACGTGCCGGTTGTTGTAGTATACCCCAACGGCCTTGAAGCACACCAAAAGCACGTTCAATATCCTTTCGGGCACTTTCTTGTCTCCTTTTAAAGTACGTATGTTTTTCGTCAGTTGTTGCCGTGAAGGATTTGACGAAAGTTGCCCACTGTGGATAAATTCCATCAGCCAAGTAATACCCTTGTTCATACCTAGTTCCATTAACCATATAAGGTGCTCTTGGGGCAATGTCGGCAAGAATGTCGTCGAATAACGGAGTTATCTAAAACATTAATATCGTTATTCGCCCCAAGCATCCCAAAAATGCATGCCGATCCATAAATCTTGAGAAGCAACGACTTCAAGCAAAATTGTTGGGTATTTTTATCACCCCTAGCAAAATGCCCTTGCCAAGCCATCTGGACAATTTTTCTATTCCGGTCAGCATCAAATAATGCTACTACATTCCGAAAAACCATGTTTTTCTTCATGTTGTTGATAAAGTTTTTGAATGTCGGCCCATGTTGGTTTTCTTAAATACTCCAACATAAACAAATCAATAATACATTTGTTAAAATTATCAAGACATACTTTTGAAGTACTCGCACCCATTTGCAAGTATTCATCAAATGCATCGGGTGAGGTGTCGTACGGCAATTGGCGTATGGCAGACGTACACTTCATTAGAACACTTAAACTCATTCGACCGGTACAATCGGGTGTTTGCCTAAAAAAAGTAAAATGATCTAGAATATTATCAAGTATAAGATTCAATACCTTCAACTATTTGCGTGAATAGTTTCCAGCTCATACGAAATCTTCTACGAAAATTCGGTTTGAATACTTACAACCTTCAACGAATAATCGTTATGCAGACGTTCTTCTGCAATCTCACGTTCACGATATATATGGCTACGAGCACGAGTAGGATGTTGAGATGCTTCTTCTTGTTCCAACTGAAGGTGATACTCTTACGCGGACGCCATAAATTAGAAGTCCTCTTCGTCATCAACGTCTGACCAAGACAGAGGAATTTCACCAAATTCATTTGGATCCATTGTGAACGAACTTGATTCTTGAATTATGGAAGTGTGAGAGGAAGTATATAAATTGTGAATTTGAATTATGGAAGTGTGAAAAAAATGGTGTTTTAGTTGGGTATTTATAGTGGTAAAAAAATGTTTTTGAATTTTTTTTTTTTTTTTTTTTTTTTTAAACTAGCCGTTAGGGGGTTTTATGTAATTTTTTTAAATCTAACGGCTACTAGCCGTTGAGGGGCTGTTTTTGAAAATTTTTTGATTTTTTTTTTAATTGCCACTAACGGGCGTTGTGGAGATAACGTGCAGGGACTAATGGTGCATTAACGCGGATCCTCCAACGGTTTAACGCCAAAAACGGCGTTATTTCCCCCTCTAACGACGTTATGCCGTTACCATTGTGTTTGCTCTTAGAGGGTTGAAACTTGAAAGTGACATATTCTAAAGTTTAATCATTTAAATTTTAACAACGCAAGTTTTAGTATTACAGCTAATTTAAATTAATTTATTAATAACGACATCAATATAGTCTTTCTTTTTAAAATATTAAAGTATATGGTGTATTTGTTAAATTTATAAATCTATATTTATACTGTATATAAAGGAAAAAACTTATATTTTTGAAAGTGAAAAACTGAAAAAATTATATATGAAAACCATAAACTTTTATTATTATTTTCACTTATAACTCATAACTTATATTATTTTCATTCAGTTTAAATCGTGTTTAATCCTTAAATTCTTAAACTTTTATTATTTTTTGTTTATAACCCATAATTTTTTTTATCGTTACAATTGTCTGCTACTATAAAATCCCGTTGTTATGTACAGGTACTCGTCTAGTTTACTAAAAAGTATGAAAACTGAATATTGAACACTTAAGCCCTTAAAATTTGATTGCCCATTTTGAAATCTAGCTCTCTTATTAATCCAATTTTATTTTCTCAAAATACATTTGCAATTAAAGAAATGATTTTTTTTATATTATATTAAAGATTAAAAAAAAAATATATTTCTAAGATGGATACAAGAAGATTGCTATAACAGTGCTAATTTGTATATTATATCTGCAATTAATTATGCAATTAAATACGTTACAACTAAATACTACGGAGTATTTCATAGCATTGAAATAATGTTACTATATTTTTCGTATAAGATATCCTTATTAAACTTTAAGGTTAAAGACACCATGAGTCATTGCCTTATGAGTGTGTTTGTTGAAACTAGCATTAAGCAGTTTAATTTATCAAAGTGTTGATGCATAATCTGGCGCGGACTGTATTCAACGACTCTCCTTGGGCCGTTAGTCGTCTTCTCGAGCCCTAGTAGACCTGTCAACAAAGAGAACCCGTTAGGAGTGGACCCGAGGCCGAGCCCCGGGTCCACCTCCGACGGTCAAGTTAGTATGCGATGTAGATATATCAAAAGTTAGGGTTAGAGATAACCGCATGTATTTATAGGGACGACAGGGTTTAGGCGTAGAGTGGGCGCGATCTGCCGGCTCGACCCATTCCCGCCTGGTCCGGACCATACGTCCACAAGCCCCCAAGTCTAGTATGAGATAGCGCATGGCTATGTTATGCTAAACTTAAGTTCTGCTCATGGTCAGCGTGGGTGAAAGTGGATCCCGTATCTTGCGATCCCGGGTGAGGCGTATCCTTTGTACCGATGGCGGACGCGAAGATGGTGCGACAAAAGCGTGCTTTTGTAGCAAGTGGTATTGTCTTGCGCGACAAAGAGGTGCGACGTAAGACGCTTCAGAGGCAGAGTCTGTGTTGTCGCGCGACAAAGAGGTGCGACATAAGACGTGCTTCAGAGCAGGTCAGTGTTGTCGCGACAAAGGGTGCGACGAAGACGTGCTTCAAGAGAGCTGTGTTGTCTTGGCGACAAAGAGGTGCGACAAAGGCGTGCTTCAGAGAGGTGTGCTTGTGGCGCGACAAAGGGTGCGACGAAGACGTGCTTCTGCGCGCATGTCTTTACAACCGGATGAGGACGTCTCCCTGCGTCAAGGTTGTGCGAATATTTAAACCGTCTTTGTACCGGCTTGCAATACTTCTTACATACGATCCGCTTCCAAATATACCGCGTGGACGATACGGAAACAAGTGGTAGTATATACCCGGTAGCCCCCAAGTTTGATGGTGCTACTCGTGTAGGAGCATTAAACTTATTTAATCTGCGAAAAACACCGAATGCAAGATTAAAAGTATATGCCGCGAATCGCAGCATATAAAACCTAATGAAGTGAAACAATAAACAGCACATAGCATGAATAATATATTGCGCATAGCATAAATAATGTATAGCTCATACGAGAAGTGGCAGTGCGCACCCGTCGTGGGATGCGTACCGACGAAATAATTAATTGTGTGTTTTTTTTTTTAAATGTATAAAACCGTGACAGCGACTAATAGACGCAGATGGATTTACCGTAACCGCATAGACTCAAACGTTTGTGGATGATCGCAGATGTTTATACCACGGCCTTTGGTCCAGTGCGCATCATGGCGATTGACTAGCATCGTGGTATTCGCGCGTACGCGTTCTCTGCGAAGATGTCTGAACGCACGGCCTAACGCGGGTAGATTTATCGCGACTGCGTTGTTCGAGCGCGAACAAGCGTACCAACCGTAAAAACAGTATCTGCGCGAATTAATTCGCGGCTAAAAGGGAAAATAGCTCCGATCGTGCGGATATTTTCTTAGGTCCGATCGTGCGGACTAAAAGATAAAATAGGTCCGATCGTGCGGACTTTTCTTTTCTAGTATCTTATGTAAAGAAAATCATGAATCGTATACATGTTATATTAGATTATTTATATAATAAATACATTCACGTGAAGGAATATTATGATGTTTATTCACAGCATCGCCACGTGGAGTATTAAAGCATGAATACTTTAAAGCATGCACGGCAATCGATTATATTAATTGCGAATGATATTTTAAATCAATCGATTATAGGGATTTAGAGTTACCGACTTTAGAAATTGATTTCTGCTTTCGGTAATATGAGAACACGAAACATAGTTTATTCGTGGTCCCACGGATGGCGCCAACTTGTTGATGCATAATCTGGCGCGGACTGGATTCAACGACTCTCCTTGGGCCGTTAGTCGTCTTCTCGAGCCCTAGTAGACTTGTCAACAAAGAGAACCGTTAGAGTGGACCGAGGCCGTAGCCCGGGTCCACATCCGACGGTCAAGTTAGTATGCGATGTAGATATATCAAAAGTTAGGGTTAGAGATAACTCATCATGTATTTATAGGGATGGATTAGGGTTTAGGCGTAGAATGGGCGCGATCCGCCGCTCGACCCATTCCTGGCCCAGTCCGGACCATACGTCCACACAAAGTATTTGGTAGAATAATTGTAGATGTACTTTTAATGTGTAAAATAACGTAATGCTAAATGCTTATTCAAAGAGCATTGAGAAACTAGCGTTTTAAAACTTTATAAATTCTATATGTTTACTTTCAAACGAGCTTTGTAATAATAATGCTAAATATTAAATGCTAATTGCTCTAAAATGCTCTCAAAAGCTTTTTTACCAAACACACCATAACACCGTGTAAATGTTGTTATAAATCATTTTAATTGTATGTGATTTTTGGTTTAATAAATTCAACGTCTCTTTTTTTATACATCAAAACAAATGTCTTATGAGCAAAGACAAACCATTGTTTCTTTTGCATAAGGTTTTATGGCTTCTTGGCTTTTCTGTTGAGTATATAGTGCCTGTCGTATCTGGCTCTCTTTGATACCTTGGCATGTCTTTGGTTTCTTAGTTTGCCTTTATCTATTATTTATGATTAAGACATTTAACCCCTTTAACAAAAATAGAAGATCATGATAGCTTAAGAAAATACTCTAAAGTATTCTATGAGACAAATTTAATATACAAAAGTAGAATAGTTAATACATTTTAGATAAGGTAAAATTAAAACTAATGTATACTTTTTCATTTAATTCACTTTAATTTGGAAAAAATGAGATTGCTAGAATCATATCATGCATATCATGTACTATGATCTATCCCTATATAATTGTATGGTTTGAACATCAGAAAACTGCATTAATATTCTCAAACAACCCATTAACTTGCATCTCATTTTCACAGATTCAGGTAACCATGGCTACTAGAGACTCACTCCCTGTGAAAACTGCCCAACAGATGGCTATGGATGGTGATCAACCACCTTCCAAATACATCTATAGCAACAACACTAGTTACGCCAAGTTTGGGCCTTTAGAAACCTCCCCTCCTTTTGCTCCGGTGCCAGTCATCGATATCGGTTGTTTGTTATCATCTTGTATGCAAGATGAGCAAGAAAATGAACTAGCTAAACTCAGATCAGCACTCGCTACATGGGGTTGTTTTCAGGTTTATGCTTTTACATGTTTAAGAACCTTGATGTTTGCTAGCTTGTATTTAATAATCTTGATAGTACTATAAAAAGTTGGTGATCTTTTTTTTTTTTTTTTTTTTTTTTTACTTTGAGATATCACTTGCTTTTGTCCTTCAAGTTGTTTTCAGGTTTTAGATATGTATTTTTTTTTTTTTTTTTTTTGGCGTTCCAAAAGTTTAAATTCTGTTAGATTTACTGTTCTATGAATGCCAAGAAGTTAAGGCTAATAAAGGTGGCTACTTCTCTAAAAATTGATAAATTTTTTATAAGATTTGGTACTACTTGAACTCAATTTCCTTGATGTACATTTTATTTCAGGCTGTGAATCATGGGCTATCGGATTCTTATCTAGACAACATTCGGCAAGTGATCAAACAGTTTTTCGAGCTTCCAATTGACGAGAAACGAAAATACTTTAGAGAAACTGGTTCTGTTGAAGGCTATGGAAATGACATGACTTACTCTGAGACTCAAGTTCAGGATTGGTGTGATCGTCTTTTTCTTCGTATTCTCCCTGAAGATCAAAGGAAACTCCGGTTCTGGCCTGAAAACCCGTCGAATTTTAGGTCCCGTTTCTAACTATTGCCATTATGAGTCGATGATAAATTGTACGGTTCAACTTATAATACTAACCGATGAGTTGTACATTATGCAGGGAAACAATAGATGACTATACCAAGAAAATCATGTCAATATCTTTGGTCATATTCAAGGCAATGGCGAAGTCGTTGGAATTGGAAGAGAACTGTTTTTCGAAGCATTTTACCGAAGAAAGGGATGTTCTTCAAGGGCGGTTTATTTTGTACCCACCATGCCCGACCCCTGATAAAGTTTTTGGTCTTAAAGCTCATTCTGATAGATCAGGAATTACTCTTCTTTTGCAAGACCCAAGGGTCGAAGGGCTGCAAGTGTTGAATGATGGTAAATGGTACATGGTTCCCGTGATTCCTGAAGCCCTTTTCGTTAATCTTGGAGATCAAATGCAGGTAAAATCTAGTGGCAGTGTATATGTACAACTTATGGTTAAGCGTACGCATTATAAGTGTCTATAAATCTATATATGCATTTTTGTTTTTGTAGATCATGAGTAATGGGATTTTCAAGAGCCCAGTTCATAGGGTGGTGACGAATACTGAGAAGGAGAGAATATCTGTGGCCATGTTTACGGAACCTGAGCCAAACAAAGAGATTGGTCCTGTGGATGGTTTGGTTGATGAGAAGAGGCCAAGGGTGTACAAGACTGTGAAGGACTATGCTGTTTTTAATCATGAATGCTTTCAAAAAGGTGTTGTTGCTCTTGATGCTGTTAAACTCTAAAATCTTTCTTGTAATAGATAGAGTTTTTATTCAAGTCCTATTGCAAATTTCTAAGTACTTATTAAAGCTCTTATTTAAAGTTCCTTTCACGATCCAAAAATATAATCGATGATAATATGATTCAGATATTTTATATCCTAATTCAATTGGGCGAAACTGTGGTTATAGTAAGTATTACTTGATAGAGCGAGTTCTATCATGTAGGTAATATTCCAAACAGGCAGAGCACATGACCACAAAATAATAACAGGTACATGATATATGAGGCAAGAGTACTAATATAATATTTGCAATAAAACTACATCCCGGGTTAATTATGGAAAAATCAACACCCTGTGGAAGCGTCTTTCATTACTTTCTTATCATTCTGCCATAAATTTGTTTCAAATCCTCGATAGCTTCTTCGAATGAATAGCCCTGTATACAGTTTTGAATTACATAAAGTAGTTCTCGAGATCTCTCGGTTAGTGGAACACTTAATTTTATTCTTGAATCCACCACGGTTCTGATCATCTGATCAGACATATCACAGATTTGGCTGGACAAATGTTTTTTTATGACCAAATCTATTTGATCCATCGTTAATATAGGTTTTCCTTCAAGCATATGTAGCAGTAATATTCCAAAAGCGCTGGTAACAGACTGCCTACGCCTACTCCCGGGACCTGTAATTGAGATACTCCATTATTTCAGATGCGGATTTTACTGTACAAGTTTTTTTTTTGCTTTTTATTTACAAGGCAATAGAGATCATTGATAACTTACTGGCTACAGATTCTCGTCTTACCAACCTTGCCACATCAAAATATAAAATTTGTGCATTAAAATCCTGCGAATTGGTAAAATGAACATTTAATAAGATGTCAAGAAAATATCAAATGTTATTAGGAGCTTTAGTCTTCGAAAAGTTGGCCTCATAAAAGAGTTCAATTGTTTTGTATCTTCAGGAAAGTTAAAGTAATCCTGCAACAATATCAAATTCAGGTCCAAAAAATGAAACAGTTATAGCTCTAACTTTACCTTATCGATCCAAATGTAGTCTGTCGAAAGCGACCAAGCTTCCTCAATCAGCTGCTTTCGATACAAGAAAACTAGGCCACGAACGACTCCTATTGCTATTTTGACCCTCATTATTAAGGGAAGATCTGGTCCATATGCTAACAACCACAAAAGAATATTTCTGTATCTCAAATTGTCCCTTTTCATATTTCCAGATTTAATATTTGAACGGGCAAGGTAAAACTTCTCACCTTCGAAGTAATCCTTTAAGCTCCGCTTCCCTGTCAACTCATGCACAAGGTAAAACTTTTCACCTTCCAAGCAGTATCCCAGCAGCCTCTGAAGGTTGGGATGACTAAATTCACCCATTTCTAGTAACTCCCGCTCCAATTGCACATGCTTAGATAAAAAAATGAATAATAAGCTAATAAACCAGAATACACTTGCTGCAATGTCATTCTAAGACCTCACATATTTTAATGTCATAGTCCAAGCATTTAGTGTTTATCATGTTGTAAAGCTTCTAAAAGTCCATGTTATTAGGCAATGAACTGAAGAAACAGAAGATGGTTTGTTTACCTTAGGCCTATGTTCAAAGTACATCACAGTGATGGCCAACCCAGCACCTCTCTTGGAAGGAGAATATATCTTCTCATGGACCCAACCTTTGAAAACGCGATGTGGCCCAACATTGATTATATGTTCCTTAAATTTACTCGTAGCACGTTCCAAATCAGTATATGAGAATATTTTTAAAGCTCGAGCATGCATTTGCTCATTATCAGGATACACTTCATTGTACTCTATGGGAACTGAGCTGCTACACTCGCTGTTGTTTTTGCTGAAAACGGGTGACTTTTTGTCCCCATGGCTAGCTATACAAAATAAACACTTCTATAATATAATTACGTGTGATGGTTAGATTTACAAAACTAAGAATAATGCACTACATATCACATCCGATGCCAATATATAGTTTAAAGAAAACCTTCTATTAAAAGCACCAAAAGTAAGTATAATACTGACAAAGTCACAAAGAGTTTAATTTGTACCTGAAATTTTCTTAGCTGGCTGAACAGAATAACATGCTATCTTCCAAGTGAATCCAAAAAGCCCTGCGGGTTTTGCACAATTTTCAAACTTCTCCTGTAATGACTCTGAAAGCCGAAGTGACACAACCACCTCAGACATTGTAGGGCGTGCGTTTGGATCACTATCCAAACAACGGTATGCAATTTGGGAGAACTCCTTCAAACTCTTGGGAGACACTTTTCCTCTTATTTCAACAGCAACAAGTTGATCCAAGTTTCTTTTTTTCACAGAGTTTTGAGCCCATGTTGCCAAACTCAAATCCTTGTCCCCATCAGGAAGGACTGCTTGCCTCCCTGATAGCAGTTCAAACAAAACCACTCCAAAGGCAAAAACATCAGTTTTACTAGTAAATTTTCCGGTTAAAAAGATCTCTGGATCCATATATCCAATTTTCCCTTCAGTGCAAGAGTGAATGTAAGTAGATGATTGATTTAGAGGACGTATTTTGGAAAGTCCAAAATCAGATATCTTGGCTGCCCAATTCTCACCCAGCAGAATGTTTTTGCTATTCACATCACTGTGTACAACTCCACATTTGGTGCCTGCACCGGTGTGAAGATAGTCCAGCCCCCATGCTGCATCTATGCTTATTTTGAGTCTCTGCAACCAAGATAAAGGAGTATTACTTTCATGCAAATGATGATAAAGAGTCCCATGGGGCATATACTCGTAAACGAAGATCAGCTCTTTGTCATTATAACAGTAACCAAGTAGAGACACAAGGTGGGCATGTCGCATCTTAGAAAGTGTCTTAATATCTGCGCTAAACTCAGGTACTCCTTCACCAGATAGAGAACCGTAACGCTTGATAGCCACAGTGGTGCTGCTACTTCCTTCACTTCTGATACGACCTTTATAGACTTTCCCGGAACCACCCTGATCCACAACCAATCTATCATTAAAGTTTTGAGTTGCTAGCTGAATATCAGCTAGAGAATAATGATGACACAGTTGTTCCGATGGTGAAGCCATAACAAACTTGGATGGATGTAAAGATCTGAACATAAAGCTTGTTTATAAAATTATAGCATAAGGTGGAACAAATGACATTGTGATTGCTTGGGCTTATAAGTCATACATTTATATTAAGTTATTAACTAATGTTGGGTCAACTCTACCATAGTAATTTTTAAAGTCCATGCCTGTCTAGTAAAAATAATTGATTTAGAAATCATTATTTTTGTGTATGTTCATTGAAGCAATGGAAGGCCAGAATAGGTACTGATTCGACAGTCAACGTCGAAAAATTCATTGTTTTTCTCAATAATCATATGCTTACCTACTCGTTGAATATATAAATGCTAATAATAATCAAAACCAAGCACACGATCCATAAACAACAAAAAGTTTTAAGCCTATATGAAGTCAAACTTAGTATCTAGTATCGAAATTTGAATAGTAGCCATCAAAGTGATTTGGAGAAACATATATTCGAGCCTAGAACCTCAGTACTTTGAGGATTTTCTTGATTCGGAATACTGATAGACTTAACATTTTCATATGAAGTAGAAGGTCAGGTAGAATGGGCTATTGGATGACTAAATCATAGTTTAAAGGGACAATATTCTTTGGCTGTGGCATGGGATATGCACACCCATTGATAATGACTAATAAATCAGTTGACTTGTAACATACAGATTAGAATTTTCAAAGTAACTATACATTACTAAAAATTGATCCATCATTAGTTGACTTGATCGTATCACAAACGTGCTAGCGATGCCGATCACAATGTCCTTTTCTCTTTAGCTTATGTCATAACTTTCTCAGAATTTTAGTGCAGATCATAACATCTGTCCACAGTTGACTTCTAACATACAGATTGAAAAATTCAAAACAACTAAAGTACTAGGAGTACAAGTTAATCCACCGGCCATTAGTTGACTCGATCTTATAAAAAACGTGCATCATTGACAGATGGTGCCTCTTTAACAACTTGAGCATCAGTTTTAGCTACTTGAATAGGAGCCGAAGACTTCTCTTGTAGTGTATTGCTCTCTTCATCACGCTTTTTTGATTGAACGGTCCCCTTTTCCTTCCCTAGGACGGTCTGCACAACAGATTCTTTCCGAGGATTTGGAATAGTTTCTGCCCCATCCCCATATAATTTCCGAAACGCAATAAATAAGTTAACGTAATATTCTAGAGTTTCTATACATATGCCACGTGTGGAGCATATTTCAGTGAATGTTTCGTTTTGGGTCCAAGGAATGTACGTACTGCAAAGCTATAAACAATCTTTCTTCTAATATATTGAAATATAATTCTCTATCTTCTTCTTCTTCATTTTGTTTTCGTTCTTTTTGAACGTTTCCTTTGTGTTTTTCAAACATACTACATAATTCCAAATTCATCAGCTAAACCTTGAACTCCCTCTCTTGGAATTCTATGCATGTTTTCTATAAAGAGACTGGTATAGTCCTTCCAATTTCTCTCCTTAGCTATCATCTTTGGTGTTGATGATGATGACGACATTGTGCAAAGAGATAATTTTAAAAAAATTAGGGTTTATTTAGGGAATGTGAATTGTGAGTTACATGGTTTTGGAGTTATAGAGTTTTGGGCACGAGGATATAGAGTACACATAGCATAAACCCTAATGGACCCAAACCCACGTACAGCCGGGCCTCTCGTCTAATAAAAACAACTTTGAGCCCATCTTGCCACACTCAAATCCCCATCGCCATCATATCAGGAAGGACTGCATGCATGCATGATAGCAATTGCAAAAACACTTTTTTCCTGGTGAATTTTCCAGTCATAAAGATCTCTGGATCCATATATCCAAATGTCCCTTTAATGCTGTTGGAAAATTTAGTGCACTTGTGGGATTAGTTCACACCTTGTAATGGGTTAGGAGGTACGGAGTGTACACCCATAAGGTCCCCGAACACCCGACTCTAATAGTGGTTTGTATTGGTAGTGCTCGGTTTCCATCGTAGCGGTGTTTCCATCAAGCAAGAGTTTCATCAAGAAGTGTTTCCACCGCTAGTGCTATGAAAGCATCGATGAAAGTATCGCTAAATGGCGCTATAACCGCTTAATGACCACGCTTAATTGGTCATGTAACCACTAACGCTATTGATGAGTGTCTAAATACTCATCATTTTTCTATGTTTAGAATGCCAAAACATCCGAAAACACTCGAAATGCTTCAAAATGATAAAATATCACAAACAAGTGTTTTATGTGTTTTAAATGCAAAAACATCAAAATCTGGTGAAACACGTATCAAGTTTGCATAATTGGCAGTTTTAGCCCCCCAAGTTTCAATAGTTGTCATATCTAGTCCCTGGTAATTCAAAAACTTGTAAAATGTCATTTAAGATCCATGGGATTCAAAAGTTGTCAAAATAAACCTTTTAAAGTTTAAAATTTACAAAATGACAACTTTAGTCCCTAAAGTTTGAAAATTGTCAAAAATAGTCATTGGTTAATTTAAAAAGTGAAAATTATCAAATATTAACCTTGTACTATTCATAAATGACAAAATTAGTCCTTATGATAAACTTTGGAAAATTACAAGTTTGGTCCCTAGAATATCAAAGTTGCAGCTTTGGTCCTTGGACTTATAAAATTGAATTTTATGCAATATTAGTCCTTGTACTATTCCCATGTTACAATTTTAGCCCTTGTGATAAGTTTGGATAAGTAGCAAGATCAGTCCTTCAGTTTCAAAATATTACATATATGGTCCTTGTGCTTATTTAAACCAAACGGACCTAAATACTAAACACCAAATCCAAATCCAGTCCAACCCAGCCCAATATCACAACCCGGCCCAAAAATTTAAAACAGATAATACCGCGTCCACTGTTCACCTTTCTCCTCCACACCTGTATAACCAAAACCAGGCGGTTTTCCACCTCACCTCCACCTCATCACAGCTGCCAAATACACTCATCACCATCCTCCACCTCATGAGATAGCCCACAAACTGCAGTTAATGCTTCCCCACCATAGACCTTTCACTGTTCCACTCACATCCCCTGTTTTTGCTTCTACATCACACCAAATCCATTGAAACTTAACCTTTTGTGTCCCCTACACCTCCACAACACCCCAAGATTCCTTAATTGCTCTGAAACTATCTCAAGCAACCAGGTACACTTTTGGCGCCAAAAGTCTTTTAAACGGATAGGATGAGTTTGACTCATCCAATGGCTAAGATTTAAAGTGGGAAAGTCTCAGAAGCATGTGGGGAGTATTTCAAGTCTATAAAGAAAGAGGAGAAGCAGATAAGAGAAAGATCATCTAGTTTTTAATTTTAATTAGCTTATGTCGTTTAACTTAATTTTGATTTTCAAGTGTATTTCTTAGCCTTAAAGTCTTGTTTATCTCATATTCGATGTATTATACAACTTTTGCAACAAGTAATTTCAAGTTTCAAGTTCGATTTCGGTTTATGCATTTTCAAGTTCAAATTATCAAAATCATCAATGTTGTTGTTAGATGTTATTAAGGACCTAAATAAGCCACATAAGCTCCTAGAAAGCTTATTAAAGCTTTTAGAGACTTTAAAATTCAGTTTAGAATCAAAAGAGAAATTCATCAAAATACCAAATAAATAGTTGAAAAATAAAAATCATGGTGAAAGATGCAAGAAAGTCGAGCAGGTTTATATTGGATGGCCTTGGGATTAGTGCTTGGGAAGCTATAGGTGTGTTTGTGTGACTCAGTTCTCAGCTTTTACTTGGAATCCCATTTGTAAGCATTTTGATCCATTTTTGGCATTTCAATATTAGAGTTGCTCATTAGTTTAAATTTCTGTTTGTTAATGTTTATTAGTCATATTTAAGTATAATTAAGTGATAAAACCAGTAGCTTGTTCTTTTTAATTAATAGTTAATAAAAATCTCAGTTTCACAGTCATATTAGCATAATTGATAATCTTAAGTTTTATGTTGCTACTGTTGTTATTTCATGCTTCTTTAGTCCTATTTAATGATAATACAAGGTTCTGAATCCATGACATGGTCTTAATCAGTATTTTACTTTGAAAATCATCAAAACAATATTTTGAAAGGGTGTTTGGATTTGCCTTGATTACTGTGCTATAGGTTGTTTGAGTTGTTGTTTGTACTTGTTCTGTGTCACTTTAGTATCTATTAGCTCATAAACACAAGAAAAACCAGTCTTGGTTCATCAAAAGTCAAAAAATCCATTTGATCATATCTATCTTGTTCACTGTTGGATTTTTATAATCCATGATTGTGATTTCTTGTTCATAAGTTGTTATTGTAGATCAAATCAGTCTTAATATACTTTAATACATCATAATCAGTAGCCTAGGATCATTCAAATCTCACAAAAGTCAACTTTGTTTCATTTTCTTAAAAGTCAAATCATCACGTGCGCGTTGTTTATCTTGTTTCATAAGCTCATCAAGAGCTTATCAGTTAACTTAAGCCTGTGTATTTTAAGTTTTTTAAGAAGCTCACCTAGCTGTTTCAAGGTTACAAGCTTAATTTTCCCATTTCTAGCTTATTTGGTTGGCCTGCAAGAGCTTTTTGTTTTTCCAAAAATACCCAGTATACATTGAGTTAAACTCAGTTGTTTTTCAGCTTTTTAATAAGCTCACCAAAAGCTCTCTAGTGGACCCCACTATTAAAGCTTTAGCTTTTTGGATAGCTTATCTGGTCATCTTGCTAATCCAAGTGTTTGTTTTAAGTTTCTAGCTTATTTAAGTGCTTAAAAATAAGTTAGAAGGTGCCTAGTGATTCATTAAAGTGTCCTGTTAAATCAGTTAGCTAGTGCTTATTTTTGCTTAATCAGTGCTTATTTTCAATTCATTGTGCTTATTCAGTGATAAATCTAGCTTATTAACAGTAATATAGCTTATTTCTTATTAGCTTTTGCTTATTTTTAGCTTATAAACCATTTTAGCTTAAACTTTGTGCTTATTCTTGTTTTTGTTAACTGTTGAGATTATAAGCTCTCACTGAGCTTATTATTGGTTTTCATAAAAAGTCTTAGTTATAAAAAGTGCTTATTTTTAATAGCTTAACAAGTTTGTGAAGAAAAATCAAAAAAATAAAATAGTAGCAAAAAGGAGTTCTTTGGGATTCGAACCGCCACCCAAACTCACACACCACACACACACCATCTGCCCTAGGGTCTTTTTCAGTTTTCTTTTACACTATTTAATACATAAGCCTTGTTTTCACAATAAGCTTGTACGAGCTTATTTGCTTATTTCTAGCTTATTTGAAATAGTTTTTTTCAACTTTTGTATTTTTTATATAATTGTATTAGTATAAAGTATTTTATAAAAAGTTTGATTTTTCTAAATAGTTTTAGTATTTTTAAACATTTAATTAGTGTAAAATCTTATTTAATTCATAATAAAAATATAAAAGTCAAAAAATATAAATCTTTTTCTAAAATTTTCTTTTATCATATAGTACGTAATAAAATTGTTTTTACACTTGTAGGACTTTTATTTCATAAATTTTACGTTTTTGCTTGCGCACTCGCGTAATTTTTAGAAATAACGCTCGTTTTCATTTTAGGTCACGTTTTTAGATAATTTAAGTTTACGTTTTAATTAAAATAGTTTATTTAAGTCATTTTATTTTATAAATCACAAAAACATCATTGTAAAAATAGTGATAGCATTTATTTAATATATTTTAATTTTTTAATTTCCTTTAATTTGCATTTAAGTCGCTGTAATTTATTAATCTTTTCTTTAGGTATAATTATCCATCAAAATCCTTACTGATCACTATCCTTAGTGATTATTCGACATCTAAAGTTGTTTAACACCAATTCATCCTCCGTGAGACTTAACGACCCAGAAATCCCCTATATTCCTCTGATCTTAAATTGCATTTGGTGTTTGAGCTGTTTTAAGTTTATTACGGTTGGCCATTCACAAGTGGCTAGCTTGCGTGAGATAACTTGACGGTTTTGAGCCAATCAGCTATAATGGGGATAATTATGAGGCGATTAATGGGCCGATTAATTCTCATAATTTCATTTGACTATCTCAGAGTAACCTCCTATAAATAGGAGATCTGATTATGCATGAAAAACACACAGAAAACGATAAACACTTCTAAGCAAAAGGGTTATTGAATTGTGCCTAATTCTATAACTACATTTGGTCTTATCCCAAGTAGATATTCGTGTAACCCTGCATTGTGGTCGAATAGTTTACTTTGGAAAGTGATCACACGATTCCAAATGATATCCGGTAACCACCTAGTGGTATTTGTTTCTCCTGACTTGGTATTTGTTTCTGCTGACATTGATTATTTAACCCTGTTCTGGGAGTTACACACCAACAATCAAAGTAAACTATTTGTGATAATCAATGGTTACTGCTGCAATGAAACACATTGCTTCAAACTTTACCAAGCTTGATAAGTTTGAAGGGGTGGACTTCAGGAGATGGCAAAAGAAGATGCACTTCTTGATTTCCAGCATGAGTGTGGTGTATGTGCTAACCATACCTATTCCTGATGATGGGGATGATGCTACAGTGGAGCAGATCAGGAGGAGGAGCAAATGGGAGAATGATGACTACATTTGCAGAGGTTTAATCCTCAATGGTATGTCTGATTCTTTGTTTGATATTTATCAGAACTTTGAATCTTCCAAAGTACCATGGGATTCCTTGGATGCCAAATATATGGCTGAGGATGCATCAAGTAAGAAGTTCCTTGTAAGTAATTTTACAAATTACAAAATGACTGATTCAAGACCAGTCATGGAACAATACAATGAACTTCTAGATATACTTGGAAGGTTTACACAACACAATATGCACATGGATGAGGCTATTCAAGTCTCTTGTGTCATTGATAAACTTCCCCCTTCTTGGAAAGATTTCAAGCATACCTTGAAACATAAGAAGGAGGAGTTAACTCGTTGAGTTGGGCGGTCATGCGCATTGAGGAATCTCTCGAGGTGCGTGATAATGACAAGCCAAAGAGTAGCAATGCTACTTGGTGCATCGTTGTCAATATGGTGGAGCATAACAACTCCTCCGGTACAATGACAACAAAGGCAAACGCAAATATCATGACAACACAAGGCGAGATCCTAACAAGAAGGCAACACCTACTTGTTGGAAATGTGGCAAACCGGTCACATTAAAAGGGATTGTAAATGTGTTAAAATTGGTGGTAAAGCCAATGGATCGTGCACTAATGGTTCGGGGAGTGGTGGTTCACCAACTCACCGAAAGGTCGAATATGTTTAATAAGTCTTTTCGCATTTATTATGTTACATATGTATCTGAATCTTATTATGTGTAGGATGATGATGTTGCGTGGTGGGTTGACTCGGTGCAACAGTTCATGTGTGCAAAGATAGAAGGCGGTTCAAGACTTATGAGTCAACGAATGATGGTTCTATTCTTCACATGGGAAATGAGTCAACAGCCTTGGTGCATGGTCGTGGTTGTGTAGATCTTAGATTTAGTTCTGGAAAGATTGTAACTTTGTTTAATGTTATTCATGTTCCTGATATCAGGAAGAATTTGGTTTCAAATAGTATTTTGAATAATCATGGATATAAACAAGTTATTGAGTCTGATAAATTTTTCTCTCTAAGAATGGTGTGTTTATTGGTTTTGGTTATTTATGTAATCAAATGTTCAGGCTTAATATTGCCACTGATAGTGTTAATTCAGCCTTTGTGACCACCATTGACCTGACTGACTCTACCCTTTGGCATGCTAGACTTGGCCATGTACACTATAAAAGAATGCAAGATATGTCTAAGGATGGGTTAATCCCAGCCTTTGACATGGACACTGAAAAGTGTAAAACTTGCATGTTGACCAAGATAACCAAGAAACCTTTTCAGGGTGTTAGTCGTGAGACTAAGGTCTTGGAGCTTATACACAATGACTGTGTGATTTGCATGCCAATCCTTCTTTGGGGAATAAGAAGTACTTTGTGACATTTATTGATGATGCTTCAAGGTTTTGTTATGTCTATCTGTTACATACCAAGGATGAAGCATTAGATAAATTCAAAGTGTTTAAAACTAAAGTTGAATTACAACTTGGGTCCCTAATCAAAATATTAAGGATCGATAGGGAGGCGAGTACATGGATACTCAGATTTTCGATCTGTTGGAATTATCCATGAAACAATCGCCCTTATACTCCTCAAGAAATGGCATTTCGAAAGGAAAAACAGGTGAAGGAGATGGTTAATTCCATGTTGTCCTATTCGGGGATCGAGTCGAGGTTACGGGGTAAAGCTATGTTAATGACTTGCTATTTATTAAATAGGGTTCCCAACAAAAGGAACAAGGTTACCCCTTATGAACTCGGACTAAAAGGAAACCCAACTGAACTATCTCGTGGTCCGGGGTTGTAGGGTCATTGTAAGACTCCATGATCCAAAGCAAAGACTTTGGGTGAAAGAGGCATTGATCGCATCTTTGTTGGATATCTTGAGCATTCCAAGGCTTATAGGTTCTATGTTATTGAACCTAATGAATATGTTTCGATTAACTCAATGATTGAATCAAGGGATGCAAACTTTGATGAGAATAGATTCTCATCAATCCCTAGACCAAGTCGAGAATTCCTAATGGAACTCATGACACCGGTGTATCGAGGTCCCCGATGATGAACCATCGGTGGTCCCCGATGAGGTTGTGGTTCAACAACTCGAACTCGTGCTCGGGAAGAGCAAAGGTCGGACCCAAAGCCATTTGGACCGAGTTTCAACTATACTTGGTTGAAGGAACAAGGGATGAGGTCTCGACCAATACTCCTATTGCTTCATTGTTGAGGATGATCCCAAGACATTTGAAGAAGCAATGAAGTCCCGTGATATTGCTTTCGGAAAGAAGCAATTAATGATGAGATGGATTCCATCATGGGCAACAACACTGGGTGTTGGTTGATCTACCACCGTGTTGCAAACCTTTGGGTTGCAAATGGATTTTCAAAAGAAAAATAAAGGTAGATGGAACTATTGAAAAGTTCAAGGCTAGACTAGTCATTCGTGGCTTTAAACAAAAGTCAAGGATAGACTATTTTGATACTTATGCCCCGGTGGCTCGTGCTCGATTACCATAAGGCTGTTGATTGCTATGGCATCTATTCACAATCGATTATTCATCGATGGATGTGAAAACGACTTTCTTGAATGGTGAATTGGAAGAGGAGGTTTATATGAACCAACCTCGTGGCTTCATCTTGCTCGCAATGAAAACAAGGTGTGTAAACCGATTAATTCTCTTTATGGACTAAAGCAGCACCTAAGCAATGGCATCAAAAATTTGATGAAGTGGTTCTATCTAGTGGTTATGTTCTTAACCAGTCGACAAATGTGTATATAGCAAATTTGATGAATCTGTAAAGGAGTCATCATTTGTCTATATGTTGATCTTTGCACCGACCAAAATCAAGTTGACGACAAAGGAATTTTTGTCATCAAGGTTCTCCATGAAGGACATGGGGAGGCCGATGTTATCCTTGGTATAAGGATTAAACATGAAAGTAATAGAATTTCTATCTCTCGGCCTCATTATATTGAGAAGGTGTTGAGGAAATTCAACTACTTTGATTGTACTCACGTGAGTACACCTATGGATACTTGTGAGAAGTCGATGCCTAATAATGGCAAAGTTGTATCTCAACTTGAGTATTCTAGGGTAATTGGGCGCCATGACTTGTACAAGGCCCGATATTGGTTTTGTAGTGGGGAAATTGAGCGGTATACTAGTAATCCTAGTGCTCATCAACGGCAAGCGTTCGGAGGGTATGAAGTATTTCAAGAGAACTATGGATTATAGTCTCTCATATATCGTTACCCATCGGTGTTGGAAGGATACACCGATGCAAGTTGGATCGAGAACTCAAGACAATTAAATCTACCGGTGGTCGGGTATTCCTACTTGGTGGAGGTGCAATTTCTTGGGCATCCAAGAAGCAAACTTGCATCACCGGCTCAACAATGGAATCTGAATTTGTGGCTTTAGCAATGTCAGAAAGAAGTCGAATGGTTGAAAAACTTGCTTCTTGAGATTCCATTGTGGCTAAACCTATAGCACCTATTTCTATCCGGTGTGATAGTGCAGCTACATTGGCTAAGGCTTATAGCCAGATGTACAATGGTAAGTCTAGACACTTGGGTGTCAGATATAGCATGATTCGTGAGCTTATCATGAATGGGGTGGTATCTATAGAGTTTGTAAGATCTTAACAAAATTTAGCTGATCACTTGACGAAGGGTCTGGCTAGAGACTTGGTTATAAAGTCTGCTAAAGGGATGGGTTTGAGTCTAACTTAGTCACTGAATGCTAGGACACCCAACTCCCTCCTAAGGAAACTTGGGAGCTGAGTTCAATGTGAAAAGCTGAACATTCAGTGGACTGGAGCACATGTTTTATTTACATCCCAAGGTTGTGCTCGAACTCACGAAAGGAGGATGAAGTCTTTACTTAATGGTTAATTTTCTTTGAAAAGTGCTTGGCGGGAGCATGAATAAAGAGGAACCACCTATGTGAATGTTGAAGTTTTGCCGCTTGTGAAGCTTTTGGACTTTAGCTTTTACAACATTTATGAATTTGGATATGGACACAAGGATTGTATAGTGTCGAGTCGATAAGTGTTTGAAAACTTGTGTGTATTTTATCTTCGGTATTCAAATGGGTTGAAGGGTTCAATTCTTAGAACACCCCGATTCTCGAATATTTGAACGTGTAATGTACTAAGATGAAAATTCAACTCGGGATATTTTCGCTTATGCACATGTTTTGTTTAATGTTTGTTTTCATGCAAAGGAAGTGAACTAAATTTGGGAGGATTGTTGGAAAATTTAGTGCACTTGTGGGATTAGTTCACACCTTGTAATGGGTTGGGAGGTGCGGAGTGTACACCCATAAGGTCCCCGAACACCACGAATCTAATAGTGGTTTGTATTGGTAGTGCTCGGCCCACCGTAAGTAGTGTTTCCAGGCGGTGTTTCCACTGCTAGTGCTATGAAAGTACTGATGAAAGTACTGCTAAATGGCAGTTACGAATGCTTAATGACCACGTTTAATTGGTCATGTAACCACTAACGACTATAATGGGGATAATTATGAGGTGATTAATGGGCCGATTAATTCTCATAATTCCATTTGACTAGCTCAGAGTAACCTCCTATAAATAGGAGATCTGATTATGCATGAAAAACACACAGAAAACGATAAACACTTCTAAGCAAAAGGGTTATTGAATTGTGCCTAATTCTATAACTACATTTGGTCTTATCCCAAGTAGATATTCGTGTAACCCATGCATTAGGGTCGAATAGTTTACTTTGGAAAGTGATCACACGATTCCAAGTGATATCCGGTAACCACCTAGTGGTATTTGTTTATGCTGACTTGGTATTTGTTTCTGCTGACATTGATTATCTAACCCCGTTCTGGGAGTTACACACCAACAAATGCCGGTGTACGTGGACGTAAGAAGATGATTGATTTATTGTACATATTTTTGCCAGCCCAAAATCTGATATCTTAGCTGCCCAATGCTCATCCAGCAGAATATTTGAACTCTTGACATCACGGTGTACGACTCCATGATTAATGCCAGCACCTGTGTGAAGGTAGTCTTTTCCACGTGCGTGCAGCCCCTATGCTGATTATGATTCGCTGTATCCATGATAAAGGAGTATTACTGGTGCAAGTGATGATCAGTGTAGCACCGAAACAGGAACGGCAAAGGGATACGGGAACGGGAAACGGTAAAAATCAAAAATTCAAGATACGGGAACGGCATAGATACGGAAATAAAAAATATAAAAAAATTAAAAAAAAATAAAATAAAATCCAAAATAAATAGATGTTAATGTAAATTGTAAACTCCAAATATATTAAACAAAGATTTTTATAATGTAGGGAAATCATTATATTCTTCATTCGGTTGGATTTCTTGTTCATTATGTTCATTTGTGGCTTCAAGATTTTCAACTTTGAAGTCAAACCATTCAGGTTCATCGTTAGTGTGCTCATTCAAGTAATCCTCCCAATCCCATGCTTCATCCTCTTTAAACTTCACATCTCTACTAACACATATCTTTTGTGTTTTTGGATCAAATAGTCGGTAAACTTTTGATCCTTATTCGTTTCTTAAGTATACCATTTTGTTGCTTCTATCATCTAACTTCGTTAGATGTTGTGATGGTACCTTTGCATATGCTATGCAGCCGAAAACTCTTAGATTCTCTAAGTTTGGCTTTCTTTGTTTGATTTCTTCATATGGAGTAATGTCTTCTAAGGCTTTTGTAGGAACGTTGTTAAGGATGTATATAGCATGTCTAACAGCTTCAGCCCAAAAATTTTGAGGCATGTTGGTTGCTTTCATCATGCATCTCGTTGTAGACATAATTGTCTTATTTCTTCGTTCGACTACTCCATTTTGTTGCGGTGAGTAAGGTGCGGTAAGTTGTCGTGCTATGCCATTTTCTTTGCAGTATTGAGTGAATTCATTAGATGTGAATTCTCCTCCACGATTAGTTCTTAACATCTTCATTGTTGTCCTTAGCTCCTTCTCTATCGTATTCTTGTATTCCTTGAAAGTATCAAATGCTTGATCTTTCGTGTTTAGGAAATACACCCACATATATCTTGAATAGTCATCGATTAACAAGAATATGTATTTCTTTCCAGATGGTGTTGGTGGTAATCTCCATATACTAAATCTAAAGGTGATGTTGATCTAGTCTTTGCTTTCTTTGGAAATGACGCTCTACTTTGTTTACCAACTAAACAAACATCACAGATTTGTGTTGTATGTTTAATGGCAGGTATTCCTTGAACTAACTCTCTTTGAGTCATAGATTTTAGTGATTCAAAGTTGAGATGTCCTAGTTGTGCGTGTCATAACCAAGTATTGTCCTTTAAATTTGCTAATAAGCAAACAGGTGTGCCTATCTTCAGACTTGCTTTGTATAGACGGTTTCTCTGTCTTGTGACTTTCATGAAGATTTTGTTGTCCATGTCATAAAGTCGTAATTCATCATCTTTCATTACTACTTTACAACCGATTTCGGTGAATTGTCCAAGGCTCAATAAGTTGCTTTTTAAAGTAGGAATGTAATATACGTGTGATATAATTCTTTATTTCTTGTCATCACATTCTATTAAGATTGAACCTTTTCCTTTTATCTCTATGTGAGATCCATCTCTGAATCTTACTTTTCCACTAACCTTCTCATCTAGCTCCTTGAAGTGTTCTCTCACTCCAGTCATATGGTTGTTAGCTCCATTGTCTAAGTACCATAGACTATCAATATTTGTCTCTTTATATCCTACATCTTCTTCGTGTAGTGAGACATTTTGATCTTCAACTTCTGTTACATGTGGGTCTTATAATATTGCCATTAATAACGTTGGTTCTAAGTCCTCCTCGACAAGATTAGATTGCATACTAGAGTTTATCTTTGAGTGACACTTAGTTGCATAATGACCCATCTTATTACATTTGTAACATTTTACTTTGCTAAAATCAAAGTTTGATTTGTTGAAGTTGTTATGAGAGTTTTATCCATCTTTCTTCTCTTCCTTAAATTTTCCGTGGTTCCTTCCTTGTGAAAATTTATACTTTCCACGTCCATGTCCTCTAAAATGTTTTCCTCTATTGTCATGTCGTGTGAACATCAATTTTTCTTGATTGTCCACTTGTTTTCCTTTTTTGAACTTAATCCTTTCTTCATAAGTCTTAAGTCTTTCGATTGCCTCTTCCATTGTCATCGTACTTAGGTCGGAATATTGTTCTATAGATGCAACTATTTGCAGATACCTATTGGGTACAACATTTAGTAGTTTTCGTACTAAGGTTTGATCTTCAATTGTGTGTCCTAGACTAGCGGCTTTGTTTACGAGTGTTGTTAGTTTTGCAGTGAAGGTGTCGATTATCTCGTCTTCCTTCATGTATAACATCTCAAAGTCGGATTTGAGTGTTTGCAGTCTTGCTTGTTGAACTTTGTTTTCGCCAACGTGTCTATTTTTCAAAGCATTCCAAATTGCTTTCGCGGTTTTATGCTTTGTTATTTGAAGTAATTGTTCCTCGGGTAAGGCTTGATAAAGGAATGCAATAGCAGTTTTATCTTTTTTCTTATAAGGTTGATTCGTCTCAGACGGCTCTATTGTTTCCCATAAACCATTCGCTTCGAGAATGATTTGCATTCGAATTACCCATAATGAGTAATTCGCGGGCTTTATGATTAGGCATTGGAATTGAGGTGTACTCATTGTATTAAGTTCCTTATTTCCACTATTTCCACTTCCTTTCGTCATATCTTAAAGATATTGACAAAAATCTCCATAAATTTAACACGAGGTGTGTTGAAATTTCTTATGTCTAGTGAGCTATTATGTTTTATTTTTCCTTATAGGCTATAAAACTTTATAGGACTAGTTTTAATCCAAAAACTATCCTCGGAGATTATATATATTCTAAAACGAATAACCTAAGGTTAATTACTCTTTAAAAATTATTCCTAATAATATAATAAGCAGTGTAATCACTAGATTATTATATTTTCTAAAAACCTTGACAAGATACTAACTTAAAATAAAGAAGTAACTTATCAAAAAAAAACTATACAATATATATCAAAAATTAATATATATTATATGAAAAATAAAGTTGAGAGGGTGGTTTTGCAAATTTGGAACCTGGGGGGTTGATGGTATAACCCCGTAGCCCTTTTATTTATCCTTGAGATGCCCTAATAAGAGTTGTGCGCCTCTCCTTTTCCTTATCTTTTCTGTGATAGAAAAGAAATCCGTCTCTTTATTTTGAGACTTAATGTTCTGTCTCTTCTGGGATATTTACCCGTTTCTTCTTCTCCTCTCCTTGGTGGTTGACCGCCTGTGATAAGGCTTGGTTAATCCCTCCTTGTTCTTCTCCGGCTTGTTGTGTTCTTTGCGAGCACTCGTAATCCCACAAAATGAAACCTAGGGTTTCGTTGAATTGGGGGTTTTCTGACCGTGTAAGAATTTGATGATTGGAGATTAAAATTGAAACAATTGATGATTCAATTTGTTGTTCTAGGCTTGATTCCTCAACGAACAGGTGTGTTTGTTCCTTGTTGTGAAACGATTTAATTTACTGCCCTATTGATGACTAGTGTTATCTATTGGTATGAGTTTTTTGTTTTGAATCAAAGGAATAAAACGGTTTTATAACCGTGTCTTGATCCGTTTGGATTGGGTAATTTTTGTTTTCGGTGTTATCTTGTCTTTGACAGATTTTTCTTGCAAAAATAAAACGAGATGAAATGTTTTTTTTCTGATGCCGGGTTGATTGATCACTTTGTTGTGATTAATCCCTGGGTGGCAGATACGTTAAGAAACAGAACACAAAAATGATTCTTGATTTGTGTTTGTTTGGTTTTGCATAAACATTTTCCGAAACAAAAACTTAATTCTTTTGATTCTAAAAACAGAAAACGAGAAATTGGTAAATGATGAATTTGGTTAGTATGACCAAACTGCTCTGATACCAATTGTTGGCCTCGTTAGGTGGATCTATGTTCTTTCTAACTAACTTCAAAATATACCAAGAATAAGAACAATTGAAACTGTAAATGCTTTTAATATAAATATAGAAAGGGTACAAGTAAACGTTGTGTTGGTTCATTATGTCCAACAGTCGTGTCGATTAGCTTTGTAATTGCCAATAACCGTTTCTTGTAATTGCTTGTAACTGTCATAGTTGACTTTCGTGTATGGCTTTGGGTTTGACTTAGATAGATTGGGATTAACCCAATACTAATTAATAGAAGGAACGAGTAATGGTAGGTGATTATTTGCACTTTTCCTGATGCGTCAATAAAAGAAATTTGTGGACTGCAAATGATGTCTAGATGTCTTGACAGGTACCGTATTAATTCTTATTTTAAAAAGTTTCTCCATTCCACTTCAGTTTTCAAAAGCTTGGAATCAAGTCTTTATTCTTGGAATGGGATAGTTCAACCAATTGAAAAAAATAAAAACTATGAGCGTATGTCTGGAAGCAGAGAGCATGCTGATCAACTGTCTACAAAAGAGTACATGCTGATGAATTTTCATTCCCCAAAGTCCTTCCCAATGAACACCTGGAAAAATAGTACATGTCGGCTTTTGAAGGTGTGTTTATTTTCTATAAGTATACGATAAGAAGATTTGTGTTAGAAGATTAAGCTTTAGCTACATCTACATGGGTCTTAATATCATTCTCTTAAAGATAAAACTAAAAGTGTTCCCGTGTTTAAAGTTAAAGGGCTAAAGTGGTACATCTTGAAGTCTTAGAGGGTCGGAAGAGCAACTATCTTTCTAGTAGCTATATAAGCTCATATCAGGCTTATTTTATTTATTCTCTCTCATAATTTCTGTGTGTTTAGTCTTTTTTCTCCCTATTGTTCCTGAGTTGAAGAAGAAACCCTAGTTTTATTGTAATATGTTTATCTCTTATTTTGTATTGTAAACTCTAGTATTCTTTAGCTGTTTTGATATAATAAAAAGTGAGCCAATGGGAGGTTGGTTGGGTTCACTCTTAAACTGTTTTGTGGTTAATTTGGCTTTGGTTTATAAGTTTCTACATGGTATCAGAGACAGGTTGCTCTATACCAAAGCGTTTTTTAAAAAGATCGTAAAGGTTTTTAAAAACTATGGTTTCTCAAAATTTGGGCGTTTTGATCTATTTGTGTAGATCTTGTTGTTCTGAGGGTAGACGTTGTGATCTTGATATCAGATCTTGAAGATCTGAAGGTTAATTGAGTTTTCCTAAAAATTAGGGTTTCTAATTTTTGGGGGTTTTTTTATCCTGGTGGTTCTTGGGTTAATTACTTCTTGATTTAGTAATCTTCTGAGTTAATTGACTATCGGAGTGTGTTAATTTGATTTTTTTTTATCAAATTGGTTAAATTAGGGTTTATTGTATCAAACCCTAATTCAGGTTGTTTTTTCGAGTTCTAATTGTTTAATCTGACTATTTTTTATTCTAATTTCAAGATTCTTGAAATTAAAATCAAAAACCCCAAAATAATTTTTAGGCTTTTCTGTGTGAGATTATTTTATTTCAATTGTTTTGTTCTAATATTAATTTTTTATTTTTCAGGTGTTTCCACTGTGCTGATTGATTTGTGTGGATCTTCTTGATCTTTGGTTCTTGATCTGGTTGGAAGCTTGCGTGGTTGTAATACCTCTCACGCTTTATTTTAGGTTTTTTGTTAGGTTTTGTTGGTTAGGTTGTTCGGAGGTTGAGTAGATCAAGGGATTTGTTTGATTGGAGTTGGTTGTGATTAATTGGTGGTTTGTTGTGATTGAGGAGATATAAGGTGTTTTTTGTTGTTGCTTTCTGTTTTCTCCTCTTTATCTGTGTTCTTGTTTCTGTGTTCTTATTGTGTTGTCATCATGGTTGATGGTCAAGATGATAGGGGTAAGGGTCCTCAAAGGGGAAGTAGTTAATTAAAATTGGACATATATGACCCTTTATATTTGCACCCTCAAGATATTGGTGCTCAGTTGATTACCTTCAAACTTGAAGGTACTAAGAACTATAAGGTCTGGTCTGCTGCAGTGCAGTTGGCTTTACACACTAGAAACAAACTTGGTTTTATTAATGGGAAGTGTGTTAGAGATCCCAATGATGTTCTTTATCAGACACAGTGGGATAGGTGTAATTCTGTTGTGTTATCTTGGATTCTTGGTTGTATTTCACAAGACCTTTATAAAGGTCAAGTGTTCTCTATAAATGCTAAGTCTGTTTGGGATGAATTAAATGAAACATACAATAAAGAAGATGGTTCTGTGATTTATAACCTGCATCATAAAATCCATACTCTAACTCAGTCTGGTATGAGTCTTTCTGAATACTATCATGAGTTTAATGCATTGTGGAGGCAGTTTGACTCCCTTGTTGGTCTGCCCACATGTGTTTGTGAAACTGCTCCTACTTTGAAAAAGCATTCAGATCTTTTGAGGCTAATGCAATTTCTTATGGGACTTGATGATGGTTTCAGTTCTGTGCGAAGTCTTATTCTCACTACTGACCCTTTACCAGATGTTAAATCTGCTTTTGCTACTCTATCTAGAGACGAGTCACATAGGAATAGTCATGTGACTAATAAATCTGTTAAGAATGGGGCTGCAGCCTTTGCTGTTAGGCCTAATACTGGTAATTCTCAAAACAATAATTAGGCCTCTAATAGAAAAAATAATAATTATAATAGAAGGTTTGGCAGGGTGTCTAACCTTGTCTGCAAGCATTGTAATATGAATGGTCATACTATTGATAGGTGTTATGAATTGGTAGGATATCCACCTGGTTTTGTTAAAAAAGGAAATATGACTCAAAACAATGCTAATAATGTGACTAATAACAAGACTGATACTAGTAAGAGTACCTCTCATACTCTCACTAGTGATCAGTATCAGAGATTAATGTCTTTACTTAGTGGTTCAGGTGATGCTAGCAAGGTTCATGCTAGTGTTGCAGGTACTGTCATTGCTTCAAATTGTGTGATTAGTTTCTTTACTTGTAGGTTTTTTAATTTCAATTATAATATAAGTACTTATAGTACTTATATTGTTTGGATCATTGACTCAGAAGCTAGTCAACATATTTTGTGCCACTCATCTTTATGATATAATAGATGTTCCTCATTTAAATCTTACTGTTGCACATCCCAATGGGACTGTTGCACAAGTTAAACAAATTGGAAGCTTTAAAATTGGTAATAATCTGATTCTAAAAGATGTGTTGGTAGTTCCTGGGTATCATGTGAGTTTGTTATCTGTTCATAAGCTGGCTAAAAATAATAGTGTGATTGTCAGTTTTAATGATAAGATTTGTAAAATTCATGATTTAACTCAAAGGTTCCTGATGGGGACTGGTAGTGAGAGAGGAGGTCTTTATTTTCTTGATGAAGGTAAGAGGGTTAATAATAGTAATATTAGAATTTGTATTATGTCAAATTGTATTTGGCATAATAGACTTGGACACCCCTCAGATCAAGTTTTAACAGTGCTTAAACATAAACTAAAAGATCTTAAGAGTACTAGTTCTGAGCCCTGTGAAATATGTCATAAAGCTAAACAAACAAGAGAACCATTTCCATTAAGTGTTCATAAAACTAAGAATAGCGGTGATCTTGTTCATTTAGATGTGTGGGGACCTTATAAAATGACTAGTAGAGATGGGTTTAAGTAGTTTCTTACTGTGGTAGATGATTACACCAGAGTTGTTTGGGTGTTTTTGATGAAAAACAAAACTGAGGTTTTAGATCATGTTACTAGTTTTTATAATCTCATTAAAAATCAATTTGAAAAAACTGTTAAAGTTTTTAGAAGTGATAATGGGACAGAGTTTGTAAATAAGAGGTTTGAAACTTTTTCTTTCTAACAATGGTATTTTACATCAAACCTCTTGTCCTTATACACCCCAACAGAATGGTGTAGCATAGAGAAAACATAGGCACTTGTTAAATACTGCTAGAGCCCTCATGTTTCAGGGGGGTTACCTTTAAACATGTGGACTGAGTCTATTCTAACTGCTACTTACCTTATTAATAGGTTGGCTATTGATGTGTTGTCTGGTAAAAGTCCTTTTGAGATGGTGTATAATACTGAACCTAATATTTTGACTCTAAGATGTTTTAGTTGCTTATGTTTTTCAACTATTTTAAATGAATCAAATAAGTTTGGATCTAGGTCTGATAAATGTGTGTTTGTTGGATATGCTTCTGACAAAAAAGGATATAAACTGTATAATATTGATCAAAAGAAGTTTATTTTTTCTAGGGATGTAAAGTTTTATGAAACTGTATTTCCTTTTAAGAATAGTTCTTTCACTAAAGATTTTGTGTTTGAAGAAAATGGAATTAATGATTTAAATTTCTTTGATCAAGAAAATGAAAGCAGTCAAAATAATCTTAGAACCAATGAACCCAATGATGATAAGAGAAGTAGTATAGATGGTAACAGCAAGTTTGTACCTGAACCTAGTACTCATAAACCTAGTTTCATCACTGTAGACGAAGTTATTAGTCTTGATAAGCATCTCCATGCTGAAACATCAGATACTACTGATACAGCTGATGTAGATATTAATTTGCCAGTTGATACAGTAGATACTGCAGATACAGCTAATGTAGATAACACTAGTGACACTTCTAGTAGGAAGGACACACAAAGTGGTGAGTATGCAACAAAAACTATTGTTTCTGATGGTATGCAGAGTACTAGTCATGTTGATGATGAATATAATTCTGAGGGTGAGGAATTAGATATGTTTGGTAAAATGTTTGAGTCACCAGAACTAGCATGGGCACAAACTGTTAGGAGAACTAGTAGAATGACAGCTTTACCATCTAAATATAAAGATTGTGTGCTTAATAAGAATCATAAGTATGGTATAGAGAAAGCTGTTAAATATTCCAACTTAAGTTTTGATAACTTTGTGTTCACATCTAGTCTTAATAAAAATTTATGAGCCTACTACCTATGAGGAGGCTGTTAAAGACAGCAGATGGGTAGAAGCTATGAACCAAGAGATTGAGGCTTTAAATAGAAATGGCACTTGGGTTATTGTTGAATTGCCTGCTGGTAGAAAAGCCATTGGCTATAAGTGGGTATTCAAAGTCAAGTATAAAGCTAATGGTGAAGTTGAGAGATTTAAGGCAAGATTAGTTGCCAAGGGTTTTAATCAGAGAGAAGGTATTGATTATGAGGAGACTTTTTCTCCTGTTGTTAAAATTGTTACTATAAGATGTGTTTTGAGTATATCTGTTAATAACAAGTGGTCTTTGTTCCAACTTGATATAAATAATGCATTCTTATATGGTGAATTAGAAGAAGATGTGTATATAACTTTGCCAGAAGGTTTTTCTGATAAGAATGATAAAAGAGTTTGTAAAGTGGTAATGTCATTATATGGGTTAAAACAAGCCCCTAGAAAAGGGAATGAGAAATTAACATCTGTGCTTAAAGAAAATGGGTTTGTGCAAAGTCCAAATGATTTTTCTTTGTTCATTAAAAATGACAATGATGTCTTGTTAGTTTTATTGGTATATGTTGATGATATTATTATCACTGGGAATAATATTGATGAAATTAACAAGTTTAAGAAATTTTTGAGTTCAAAGTTTTTGATAAAAGACTTGGTAAGCTCAAATACTTTCTGGGAATTGAAGTACTTGATATTGATAATGGTATTTGTCTTACTCAAAGGAAATACTGCACTGAACTCTTAACTGAGTTTGGTAAGCTTGGTTGTAAACCATGCAGTGCACTTATAGAGACAAATCCTGACAATAAGAAACTTGTTTCAAAATTTGGTGATGATGAACCTTTGTCTAGTATAACAAATTATCAAAAACTTGTGGGCAAATTGATTTACTTGACTTTAACAAGGCCATATATTTCTTATGTTGTGCATTATCTAAGTCAAGTTATGCTTAAACCTATGAAGTCTCATTTAAGGCTTGCATTTAGAGTTTTAAGATATTTGAAAAAAGAGCCTGGTCTTGGTATCACTTTTAGAGAAGGTGATAATAAAAGTTTAAAGGTGTTTGTTGATTCTAATTGGGCAAAGTGTAAATTGACCAGAAGGTCTGTTACTGGTTATAGTGTTTTTCTGGGAAACAGTTTAGTTTTCTGGAAAAGTAAAAAACAAGTTGTGGTTGCCAGATCCTCTACTGAGGCTGAGTTCAGGGCAATGTGTAATGTTTGTTGTGAGGTTATGTGGATTACCAAGATTTTGGTTGATCTGTATGTTAATGTGAAGTTGCTTGTGGAAATGTTATGTGATAACAGTTCTGCTATGCAGATTTCTGTTAATCATGTGCTTCATGAAAGAAGCAAGCATTTTGAGGTTGATCTTTATTTATTAAGGGAAAAAGTGGTTGATGGCTTTATAAAGCCAGTTAAAGTCAAGTCTGAGGATAATATTGCATATATGTTCACCAAAGGGCTTAATATTTCTGACCATAACAATTTTGGCAAGTGTCTTGGTTTGTATAATGTGTTTCAGGATAGTTCTGGTGAACAAGGTAAAGATGATGGGGGAGTCTCAGGAAGCTAAAGCTTATGGGGGAGTGTTAGAAGATTAAGCTTTAGCTACATCTACATGGGTCTTAATATCATTCTCTTAAAGATAAAGCTAAAAGTGTTCCCGTGTTTAAAGTTAAAGGGCTAAAGTGGAACATCTTGAAGTCTTAGAGGGTCAGAAGGCAACTATCTTTCTAGTAATCAGTAAACATTCCTTTCCAACTTTTTCATATCAGCCAAAAAAACCAATATAACGGATAAACAAATTATCAGTGAATTTACTGAGAAGTTGACCCTTCAGTAGATGCATTGATCTAAATGCAAACTTGCTGATGATCGAATTGTCTTATATTCTTCAGCTTAGACTATAAATTTACCACTAGAATTTAGGTAAAATATGATTTCAGCCTGAAACTCGGGTGCTCCTTGAACAGATACTAGTGGTAAATTTACCACTAGAATTTAGGCAAAAACATCTTTTTTTTCTTGTCAGTTTTCCATCCAAAAACATCACGTTGTTTTCATTAGTATCTGTTGCCATCAAACATGGAGTCATACACCGTGATGTGAGATTTTGGGCTGGCCAAAATAGGTCCGACAAATTAATGAACCACGTACTTATGTCAATACTCTGATTAAAGGGTACCGTCATTTGAATATCTGGATCCAGAACTATTTTTGGATGGAAAACTGACAAGGAAAACAGATGTTTTTGCCTTTGGTAAGGTGTAGTACTATTTGAATTGCTATCTGAGAGACATGCAGTCCTCCGCGATGGTGATGAGGATTTGAGTTTAGCAAGACGGGCTCAAAAGCGTGTGAAAAAGAGAAAGTTAAATGAAATTGTTGAGGTTGCAATAAGAGGAGAACAATGTCCCAAAAGTTTAATGATATTTTCTCAAATTGCATATCGTGTTTGACCTTTAAATAGCAACTTGTTTCAGATTCAGTTTTAAGTTTTAAATGAAGTAAAGTATGCTCAGATAGAGAAAGAAAAATTTTGTGTTTGCAGGAGCTGAAATAGAACTTTACTTAAAATAGCAGTTGGAGTTGCTCGTGGTCTGGCTTTCTTGCAGATTAAACAGCTTCTCCCAAGAAAGTGGGTGTTAGAGACGCATGATATTTGGCTGGATAAGGTAATCTTTAAGCTATTTTGAATCCATTTCGAGTTATGTGTTTACAATTTTTTCTATCCTGATGAAAAAAAAATAGAAAAATACCGATAAGACAGACATGTTTATACTTCCAATTTTCAGGACTTTAACGCCAAGCTTTTAGATTTCGATGTAGCGAAGTTAATACATCAATTCAACATGCTGGATCGTTTAACCTGAATCAACTGCAGCTGGTACGTTACATTCATTTTTACTAGATGTTCTTTTCTGGTGTGAATCAAGTTTTATCGAAATATCCAGGCTCTTGGTGGCAACTACTACGTTTGTGTGACGTAAATGGTCTTGGAATGCTACTGATGGAATTACTTACGGGAAAGCCTATCCCTGGTAAAGGAAAAATGGATATTCTTGAACAAAATTATTTGTGTGACGAAGTTGTTAACATGTCAAGTAAGATGATTGAGGATGTGGTGGATCAGCGCGTAGTACTAAGTGATCCTGAAATTGAGATCGCGAGCTAATTACTTTCCTTAATACTTAAGTGTACTAATACCACTGCCCGATGGAAGAAGCCTTGAAGAAATTGGAACAAATATATGGCAGAGTGACAGAAATGTAAAGCTTCCGAGTTCCGAGTCCACAACATGTTTCTTTGCAAGTGATCCCCCTGCAACTCTAACATGTTCTATATTTTCTATTCTGGAAATATACTATACATGTACAGTAGAAATTAGAGAATACTTGGCTTCATAGATTCTGGAGAATTAGTCATAAAGTGTATATTTTTCAACATATTTAAATCAGATATTTCTCTTAATGGTGGTAGAAGATTGTTTGTAGCATGCATCAATGAAGATTGAAACCATTAAAGCTGTTAGACTGCAAACCAAATGCACCAATAATAACTGTGACTTATAGCAAATATCTTTCCCGTTTATTGGTTTTCGAAATCCTGGGGTCTGTATCATTTGGTTGTCTTTTTTGGAACCGGACAGGACGACACTATCAGTTATGCATTTCACCTATCATTGGTCATATTATTCTACTCGGTTTAACCACCTAAATTGCAGAAAGAAAAAGCAGAGGGTGTAACGTAATATTCTTCTTAACCGCGGGGTACAGAAAGGACATCGAGTCTTGCAGGTGTAAGAATTCTTGCCATGTGATAAGTATCGGAAATGGTTACAAAGGTCGTATCAGTAGCGAAGAAGGTAGCGGACACCATACATTGCTACAACACCTTCAAATACAGTATCCTATCAAAGAGCATCCGAGTTTAGGACCAAAAATGAAAAAGCTTTCTAAGTTTTGACACTCTACGCCGATGTCTCTTCTTAGTCGCGGTGGACTGGTGAGTACACATTCCATAATTTGTATCAGATGAGCATACATTTTTTTGAACAGACCAGATGAGCGTACACATTTTGAACTGTTAAGCTAGCGAACAATTATATATCAAAATTCATTCATTTATATGGGAAAAAGAACAAATGAGCTACTACCAACATGTTCAAACTCTTCATGAGACCAACTACTTATAATCATTATCATCATGTCGTACATAATCAAAATCCCAATGGAAAAATGGCTAAAGAGCCGAACAAAAGACCAAAAATAAGACATTACCACGAGTTTAAAGCAGCAACATATGCTAAATGACTCGATAAACAAAGACATGAAATAATGATACAACTAAGTAGATGAAATGATAAGCCTGCTGAAGGCTAACCAAAGGAATTACCGTCATCATCTTCATTATGATTCTACAAGTACTTGAACAGGAGGCCTCCATGGGTGGCAAAGAATGGGGCAAACACCAAAGATTCGACAGCCATGAGCTTGATCAAGATGTTTAGCGATGGTCCAGAAGTGTCCTTTAAAGGATCCCCGACAGTGTCACCAATCACAGCTGCCTTGTGTGCGTCAGAACCCTTTGGTCCAAGGGATTTTGCATGCTCAGAAACACCAGCCTAATATTGCAAAATATGAATCAGTAACTACTAATTGCATTTAAAGGGTAAAAAGAGAAGCATATAGATATAAAGTGTATTGTACCTCAATATATTTCTTAGCGTTGTCCCAAGCACCGCCAGTGTTTGATGCAGAGATAGCAATCTGCATTACGTTAACAAGTTAATATATTTGACTTATGGGTCAGATAAGAATAAATAAGCTTAAAGGAAACGGGTCAAATGTTGCCTAAAGTGTATCTTTAACACAGCCCATCCCGGTACCCAACCCGCCCAAAAATGATGAACAATTTAAGCTGTACCTGTACACCAGAGATGAGAGCTCCAGTAAGAACCCCAGAAAGTGTTTCAACACCGAACAAGATTCCGACAATGAGGGGTGTTAGCATGACGAGGCAACCAGGAGGGATCATCTCCTTGATGGAGGCATCGGTAGAGATTTTCACACAGGTGGCATAGTCGGGTTTGGCAGTGCCTTCCATGAGACCAGGAATGGTGTTAAATTGTCTTCGGACTTCTTCAACCATCGCAAGTGCTGCTTTCCCCACACTCTTCATTGTCATGGCAGAGAACCAGTAAGGAAGCATGGCACCCACAAGCAAACCAATGAAAACTTTGGGGGTCAAAACGTCTACTGTTGTAATCCCAGCCCTGCTCACAAATGCACCGAAAAGAGCCAAAGATACAAGAGCTGCAGAGCCGATAGCGAAACCCTGGTACAGAGGAAAAAAATAACATCAAAATCAGGTTGAAAGGTAAAACAGAACCACTCGAGTGCATATACTGAACCATTTACCTTGCCAATAGCTGCGGTTGTGTTTCCAGCAGCATCAAGAGCATCAGTTCTTTCACGAATTCTGTGGCTCATTCCAGCCATTTCAGCGATACCCCCAGCATTGTCACTGATGGGACCATATGCATCAATGGCAAGACCAGTGGCAATGGTGCTCAGCATTCCAAGAGCAGCTATAGCAACACCATACATGGCAGCGAAGCTAAAACTAACGAAGATACTGATTGCGATTGCAAAAATGGGAATGATAACAGATTGGTATCCCAAAGCAAGACCAAAGATAACATTTGTAGCAGCTCCGGTACGGCAAGAATCAGCAACGTCTCTTACGGGGCTAAAATAAACAGTCTAAGTTAGTCAATATATTCTTCCAATATAACAATAGACAAGGCAACATATATATAAGCCTTTGACTTTTTGAGCAATTTACTTCTAAAAAAATGGATACTTTTTTTTCGCAGAAAATTGCAAAATTATGTGATATTAGGCAAGAATCAGCAACATCTCTTACGGGGTTAAAATAAACAGTCTAAGTTAGTCAATATATTCTTCCAATATAACAATAGACAAGGCAACATTTATATAAGCCCGGATAATTTTTTTTCGCAGAAAATTGCAAAATTATGTGATATTAGACAAAAGCAGTCATGTAATATTGTTTATTTGCATCGAGAATGAGAGTTACTTGGTAACAAAAAAAGTTAAGCAGTTAGAATAAACTTGTACCTGTAAGCGTTGCTAGTGTAGTACTCAGTTACGAATCCAATAGCAAGACCGGCCCACAAACCAACACCAACACACAAGAACAATTGCCTGCACCATATTACCAAAGTGTAAACTCTCAAGAAATTTTTTCCAGAAAAGAAGGAAAAAAAAACATACCAGTTCTTAACGACTTTCTGGGTTCCAAAGTTGAAGATGGTGAAGCTGGAAGGAAGAGCAATCCAGCTTACGAGTGCAATACCGATGGTCATCAAAACGGTTGAAATAATAAGTTGGTTTTTCAATGCAGGCTCAATTTGCTTAACGGTCTTGACTTCAAAGAAATCGGTGGCAAACAAGGTGGTGATCAAGCAGACAAGGATGCCGACAGAGCTCACAATGAGTGGGTACATCATTGCAGTGAAATCATGAGTGTTTCCGAATGAGGAAATGGAAGCAACAACGAGTGCTGCACATGAGGCCTCTGCGTATGATCCAAAGAGATCAGATCCCATACCAGCAATATCTCCGACATTGTCACCCACGTTGTCAGCAATAACCTGCAGCAGGTTACCATATCCTTGATCATTTAACCCAAAAAAAACATATGAAAAAGTAATTTCTGGGATTTATAAAGTACAGATTTTTACCGCTGGGTTTCTGGGGTCATCTTCAGGGATGTTCCTCTCAACCTTGCCAACAAGATCAGCACCGACATCAGCAGCCTTTGTGTAAATACCACCACCAACTCTACCGAAAAGGGCCATGGAAGAACCACCAAGTCCATAACCAGTAATAGACTCGAAAAGACCTTCCCAGTCATCACCATAATAGAATTTGAAAAGGTTGATGGTAATATACAATACAAGAAGACCATTTGCAGCAAGGAGGAAACCCATGACTGCTCCAGATCGGAATGCAACAATAAAGGCCTTGCTGACACCCTTTCTAGCCTCGAGGGTAGTTCTGGCATTAGCGTATGTGGCGATTTTCATTCCAAGGAAACCAGAGATGACTGAGGTGACAGCACCAAGCACAAATGACACAGTGCTGAAAAGAGCAGTCATTAGAGCGGGCTTGCACATCCTGGTGATGTCGTATGTGCATACTTGACTACTGGTGCTGAATCCCTCGACAGAGCCAAGGAATACAAAGATCAGAACAGCAAAAATGACCATAAAGACACCAACATACTGGTATTCGGTGAATAGGAAGGAAGTTGCTCCTGCATTTTAAAGAAAAAGTAATTAGATTTCCACCCAAGAACATTACTTTAGTTCAAAAAGATGACCCTTTCCGAAAGAAAAACTTATGTTACAAGTAATTAGGGAATCACAGTAACATTCCTTCCGACCCATGCAGATAGAAATGATCAACTCAACACCTCATCTTGAATCAAATTAACTTATACTTCCCTCATTTCAGATAAACTCGAATCCAACAAAACTATATGTGACTAACTAATATAACTTCACAATTATTAAGTTTTAATAACACCCTAAACCAATATTAAAGTTTATTGTATGTCTTAACTCTCGAATGTAAACTGGTAGGACTAATTACCATATTATTATTAGGATATACTTAATGACCATGTTTAACATAATTGGAAATCATAATTACAAAAATATACTTATTTCGAAAAAATTTAAAAATGATTAATAGTTTCTAACTTCAATGTAAATCTTTGAATCCAACTTGGGCCAATCAATCTTTGGATCCAACTTGAGCCAATCATATGAGCAACAGGATATGGGAATATCATTGGTGATTGGTCCCCTGCACATACTGACACACCACTCTTTTGTTTTCTTTTTACACACATATTGGGCACATCTTGTTTTATTCTTTAAACACACATCCACAACAAAATAGTACATACTCCTGATAAGCCATTTTCAATACCAGCAGATCAGCTAGATCTATAAACATCATATGACACCATCACATTAAAATCATCAAAATGCCACTAAGGGGAAATTTTCCAGTTACTCATCATAGTAACGTGTTTATTTTTAAAACTGTTTGAATGAGATATTCAATTTTTGGAGCGTTTATCGTTTAACTCTAGAATATAATGCTTGTTTGGCAATGAGCGTTTAGCTATTAAGTTTTATTTGAATGCTCGTATGTGAAACGGTTATAAAAGAAGGCCATGTTTGCCGAAACTAGTGGTAGCTATAAGCAATAGCATTTGGCTAGTTGTTTGTTATATAAAAGTATTTGGTAAAATAGCTATAAAATTACAATGTGTAAAATGAAATGAAAGTGGCTTAGAATTTTAAACTTGTTAGTAGCGTTAGAAAGCTTGTTAACCTAAACGGCAAATGTGAATCGTTCCAAAATGCTCCGCACAAAACACACCGAAACATTTGGCTTTTACAACATTTTACACTTTATAATTACATCTACAAACTATGTTACCAGACGTTTTTATAAAACAAACAGCTACTCATAAATAAGCAAATCCGAAACACAATATATTCAAAAATAAGAATCAATAAAATAGTAAAAGAATATACCACCGACAAGAAACAAGATCCCACCGACGGAAACACATGACTCAAGAAATAAACAATGTACAAGGTTACATAAAATCAAGACAACAACATTAAATACCACTTTTTTATATAAAATGTAAATCAAATAGGTATGAAAACTTGAATAAAACTCTACCTACACGTGTATATATAAAAGAAATATTTATTTTGCATTGAATCAACAACCACCGCTATTACTAAAATTTAAAATATTAATATGAAATGAAAAGCCAGATCTCAATTTTGAGAAAAAGTCCCACCAAACATGCATCATGACTTGTAAGAAAATTCAGCCATACTTACTATTATTAAATTAAAATAGTAAAATACATTTAAAAGTTTGTATAAAAAAGGGTAGATCAGAAACTAAATATAGTTTAATAATGGATGATGATTAAAATAATTAAAGGGATAGAAATAGAATATTCCAGTAATATAATAAAAAAAAAATGTAAACCACATATTCCAATATTTCAAGCCAAAATATCCTGTTTTAATTTATTTATTTTTTTTATTTTTGATATATACTACAAAACGTAAAACGTGAATTGCGCAACAAAATAATCAGATTTCCAGATAAGATTTGTTAAAATCATCTTAAATTAATGAATTTTCAAATTAAGCTGACTTTACTTAAATAACCAAATTACTCATCAAAAACTCAGATTTCAAAATTTTCAAATAATTTTATTATTTAAAATCACCTAAAACAGCAATAAAACAACACACAATTAGTTAGCATCAATAAAGAAAACTTAGATTTTAACTTAAAAAATAATTAAAAAAAGAAAAAAGAAAAAAAAAAACCCCACAAATCTTAGATTTTATTTCAACAAAACAAAAATCTCAGATTCAACTTTGAAGTACCAAAACTAAGTACTTCTTAGGTTCCAATACAAAAAAACACACAGTTTAAAAAAAACATAATTATTACTGCTTTTCTCTCTCTCAGTTTACCATTAACTAATTAACTAAACTGGAGACGTCTCAAAAAGAAAATATGGACTATTAATTTAAGACGGAGTTACTACCTTCAGAAATAGCCTGCTGAATCTCGGCACACTTCTGCACCACAGTATGATCATTAACACCTTCTTCTTCTTCAATCAACGACTCGGTATACCCATTCTTATCACCCCCTGCACCACTGCTTTTATCGTCAACACTCACCTTAACTTGCGACACAATATACCACTGAAACAAAGAGAAAACTATCCCGACAACCGCGCATATCGGGATCAGAATCTCGGTTCCGAGCTCTGATAGGATTGTGGTCCCCACCATCGTAAACAGATCTCGGAATAATAGTTACGAAATATGAAATGATGATGTATGGATTGGGGAATGAAGTGTGGAGATAGGGGTGAGGAGTGGAATGATAAATAGGGAGGGTTTGAATGATGGGTTGGTGTTGTTTTAGAGTGTTGGGATTGGTGAGATGTACGTTGTGTTGTTTGGGTTGTGATTTGGTTGGTGGTGAGTGGGTTTTGGTGTGGGGTGAGTGGATGATGATAGAGCTGTGGAAGAGTGTGGTTTTTTATTCTTATCTAGGATCTTTTATGTAATATTCTATTTTTTTTCCTTTTTTTTTACATTAATTTAAATATTTTTTTTTTCGTGTCATATAATATTTGATAAAAGTTATATTAATAAAATACGTTTAAAATTTAATATATTTATATTTTTTAACTTAAATATTTAAAAATATTGTTAATGTTGAAAAATAAAGACTTAAAAAGGTAAAAATATGACATTTAATTTGAAACGGAAGAGTAACCAATAAAGGTATTTTGGTGAAGATAAAAAATTAGTTGCTAGTTGATTCAAAACTCTCCTAAACGCTTGCTACAAAATATATCTTAAACGTTATAAAATAAATTTATGAAGTATTGTACACCATTTCTTCTGTTTAAGTGTCAACTATGAAAATGGACAAAAATTTTAAATTTCTGAATACACTTTTCAAAATCAAATATCATATTAACTCACTAAAGTATGTTTTCATTCGTTAAAAAATAGTGTAAACATTTATTTCGAAACATTTCAAAATAGCAATGTAAATACTCATTTTGAGATGTAGAAGATATAATTTTATCAAGAATAAAAATAATAATCTTGTCAAAATAGGATCTCAAAAATTAAAGATTTAAACAGTTACACTTTTATCTGATAGTAAAATGACTGCTTACGAAAATACTTTAGATAATAGTGTGTGGACATGCATATGTGAACAGAGTATATAGCATATGTAGTGCAAATTTAGCTTTCCTTTTGTAAATTATATACAAACTTAGAATATATACCGTCTTGGAAAATTTCAATAATTGTAGTATATCACAATTAAGTAGCGTATATCTAAGTTAAAAAATTAACTCTCTTTCAATAAACATGACCGGAAAAGAAAAAACATTCACTATATGTTGATGTACAATATATATGTTTTCTAACTTGTGCTATGGGGGAATGGTTTAGAAGTATTAATGAAACATAATTTTTCTTAACATAAATTTATTTTCATGTAAATCATTGTTAAACTTGGCAAATAAAATAAATTTTAAAAAGTAATAATATCAACATACATTAGAATATGGTAATATTAGTTTATTAATATTTTAAACATGTATCACCATGATATATTATAGAAAATCTCATATAATATTTTGTCACATTTTAAATATGTTGTTTGGCTAAAATTACTTAAATTAGCTTGACCGAAAAGAAAATCATTCACTATATGTTGTTGTATAATATAGGTGTTTTCTAACTTGTGCTATGGGGGAATGGTTTAAACTTTAGAAGCATTAATGGAACATAATTTTTCTTAACATATATTCATTTTCATGTAAATCATTGTTAAACTTGGCAAATAAAAGAAATTTTGGAAAGTAATAATATTAACATACATTAGAATATGGTAATATTAGTTTATTAATGTTTTAAACATGTATCACCATGGTATATTATAGAAAATCTCATATAATATTTTGTCACATTTTAAATATGTTGTTTGGCTAAAATTACTTAAATTAGCTTGACCGAAAAGAAAATCATTGCTATATTATGTTGTATAATATATGTGTTTTCTAACTTGTGCTATGGGAGAATGGTTTAGAAGTATTAATGGAACATAATTTTTCTTAAAATAATTTCATTTTCACATTAAACATTATTAAAATTGGCAAATAAAATAAATTTAGAAAGTAATAATATCAATACACATTAGAATATGATAATATTAGATTAATATTAATGTGCCACCATGATATATTATAAAAATCTCATATAATATTTTGTCATTTTAAATATGTTGTTTGGCTAAAATTACTTAAATTAGCTTGTGGGAAAAGAAAATCATTCGCTATATGTTGTATAATACATATGGGAGAATTAAAGTATTGGAACATAAATTTTCTTAAAATAATTTCATTTTCACATTAAACATTATTAAAATTGGCAAATAAAAATTTAGAAAGTAATAATATCAATATACATTAGAATATGATAATATTAGTTTATTAATATTTTAAACATGTGCCACCATGATATATTATAAAAAATCTTATATAATATTTTGTCACATTTTAAATATGTTGTTTGGCTAAAATTACTTAAATTAGCTTATAATTTTATAAAAGGGAATGATTTTTCCATCCACACTTATAAAGATAAAAAGATTAAGATGAAAGTCAAGATATATATACAAGGAAGTTTTTTAACTTGTGTCACATCTGAGTTGTCTGATGGTTTTCGATAACCTTAGGAAATAATTAAAAATGTCCTATTATACTTGTAAACTAAACAAAAATTGCATATAAAATTGAATTATATGACTCGTATATGATTAATATTATACGTATTTATATATGCAAAACTAATAAAAATATGACCCTTTCTAAATGGAGGCATTGTGTGACGGCACCTATTATACACCTCTCTGATACCCCTCTGTGTCACATGGATGATGGGCGTAGCTTTTGTTTCAAAAATTCTTTCAAGAACTTGAATACATGAGATTTTTGGGAGATATTGGTCATGGTATAAATCTATATTTCGTTTTATTTTAAATTATTTTATTTGTAATTAAATAACAAAGGCTTTGACAGCTAATTGATATAAGTATGATTTATAAATTTGGTGTAACATTCACTTCAGATTTAAAATGTTAGGAGTAACGAATATATGATTTTATTATTTTTCTATAAGAAGTGAAATAATAAACTCTTATGACTTTAAACGTTTGTAATGAGAGCGTATTCAAGCAACCTTGATGATCATATCATATGTAAGCAACTTTGATGATCATATCAGGGGCTGTTTGGTGTCCAGGTTTTTTTAATAGGCGCGGTTTAAAGTAGAATTTGCGTGTTTGGTTTAAAAGTAAATGTTCAAAATTAGGGTTGTTATCCGAATCCGTGGGGAAAACTCAAATCGATATAATAACTTGGTTCGCCGAGCGATCTTTCTTTTCACTATTCATTTTATATTTTAAAATTAAATATTTGTCACTTTATTCTTTCTTTACAAAACAATGTAAATGTTCGAGAAAATTCATTAACTAATATATATTTATTATTTCAATAATTATACTCCAATTCAAAAAACAAACAACTTTTTACATTTCTTTCTTTCAAATCCAAATCTTAAACCAAATTCAAATTAAATTCCAAATCATAATCCTCAACTCTAATCATATCAATAACTTTTTGAATTGTTAACTTTTACCCCTTCATGTTTCCACATTTTTGCTTTCTTTATTGTATAAAATAAAATGTTTACCATACAAATAGTGGGTAGGACTTTGTTATAATCATGTTTAATTGTACCATAAGTCTTGAAGTACTTTAAAATATTTTTTCGTACTTGATTGTGAAACAACGATTGTATAATCTTCCTGCTTAAGTTGCTAGGTCCCTCTCTTTATTATGTTATACGTTTTTTGTTCTTAGAATTGAATTAACAATAGCAACAAAGTTTACACAAAGTAGCCAAGACCAAATATGTACAAAATTTTTTGAACCGTAATACTGGAAACACATATTGAAAGACCGGATGTATTTATGAATGGTTGTGCTTCAAATGTATGTTCGTTGGTATCTTTCATCAAGATTATATAACACTAAAAAAATAATCTAATCAAAATGAAAAAAAGACTTTAAACAAACCTGACTTAAAATTCTAATTTATGAGACCATTTATTAAGTGCATACTTTTAACATATAGTATATGGATCCGTAACTATATACTCTTGTATGTACGTAAACAATTAAACATACTTGCTTCTCTTTTGGTTCAAATGCTAATATTGTTAGTGGGTTAACATTTTTGTGTATGTCTTTTTTATCTTTTTGTTTTTCTAACGGTATTATGCTTATTTGCTTTATATGTTTGCATGTTCTTTTGTATACATTGTATCTCAATATGTTTTTGTGTACGTGTTTCTCTTGTGGTATATATTTTGTGTTTGTTTCTCCTTTTTCTTTCAGTTTTTATGATGTTTCTGTTTATGACTTGTTTGCTTGCTTTATGTCGTATCTTTTATGTGTTTTCATGTACTTGTTTTTGTATTTTCAATCTCTTTTTTCTTGAACTTTTCTCAACTGCATAATTACACTAGCAGGAGGTTCTCTTAGAAGTAATCTCTTTACTATCGAGTTTATTGTTGGAAAATTTAATGCACTTGTGGGATTAGTTCACACCTGATAATGGGTCAGGAAGTACGGAGTGTACACCCATATGGTCTCTGAACACCACGACTACAATAGTGGTTTTGTCTTGATAGGCGGTGTTTCCATCGTTAGTGCTTAGTTAGCATCGATAGGCGTGTTTTCACTTGCTAGTGCTAAGTTAGTCTTGATGGCGGTGTTTCCACCGCTAGTACTATGTTAGCCTGCTAGTGTTATGAAATCTTGCTAATCTTGAAATCAACTTGTAACGAGGCATTGACTATTCAATTGGCGATTACAACTACATAATGACCACGTTTAATTGGTCATATAACCACTAACAACTATAATGGGGATAATTATGAGGCGATTAATGGGCGATTAATTCTCATAATTCCATTTGACTAGCTAAGAGTAATTTTCTATAAATAGAAATCGATCATGCATGAAAACACACACGTAAAACGATTAACACTTAAGCAAAGGGTTATTGATTTGTGTCTAATTCAATAACATACATTTAGTCTTATCCCAGTATATATTCGTGATACCGGGCATTAGGGTCGAATAGTTTACTTTGGAAAGTGATCACGCGATTCAAGTGATATCCGGTAACCACCTGGTGGTATTTTCGATTACTACGATTATCTTACCACATTCGGGAACCACAACCCCAACAATCAAAGTAAACTATTTGTGATAATCAATGGTTCTTCTTTGCAATGAAACATATGGCTTCGAACTTTGCCAAGCTTGATAAGTTTGAAGGGTGGACTTCGAGGAGATGGCGAAGAAGATGCACTTCTGTCATCGAGCATGAGTGTGGTGTATGCTGCTAACCACACCTATTCCCGATGATGGGGATGATGCTACGGTGGAGCGGATCGGAGGAGGAGCAAATGGGAGAATGATGACTACATTTGCAGAGGTCTAATCCTCGATGGTATGTCTGATCCTCTGTTTGATATTTATCAGAACTTTGAATCTTCCAAAGTACTATGGGATTCCTTAGATGCCAAATATATGGCTGAGGATGCATCAAGTAAGAAGTTCCTTGTAAGTAATTTCACAAATTACAAAATGACTGATTCAAGACCAGTTATGGAATAATAAAATGAACTTCTTGGTATACTTGGAAGGTTTACACAACACAATATGCACATGGATGAGGCTATTCAAGTCTCTTGTGTCATCGATAAACTTCCCCCTTCTTGGAAAGCTTTCGAGCATATCTTGAAACATAAAAAGGAGGAGTTAACTACGGTTGAGTTGGGCGGTCATCTGCGCATTGAGGAATCTCTCGAGGTGCGGGATAATGATAAGCCAGTAGCAATCTTCTTGGTGCATCTGTTGTCAATATGGTGGAGCATAACAACTCCAACGGTACAATGACAACAAAGGCAAACGTAAATATCATGACAACACAGGCGGATCCTAAGAAGGCAACACCTACTTGTTGGAAATGTGGCAAGCGGGCACATTAAAAGGGATTGCAAAGGTGTTAAAGTTGGTGGTAAAGCCAATAGATCGAGCACTAATGGTTCGAGGGGTGGTGGTTCACCCAACTCACTGAAAGGTCGAATATGTTTAATAAGACTTTTCGATTTATTATGTTACATATGTATCGAATCTTATTATGTCGAGGATGATGATGTTACGTGGTGGGTTGACTACGGTGCAACAGTCCATGTGTGCAAAGATAGAAGGCGGTTCAAGACTTATGAGTCATTTGAATGATGGTTCTATTCTTCACACGGAAATGATTCAACGACCTTGGTGCATGGTCGTGGTTGTGTAGATCTTAATTTTAGTTACGGAAAGATTGTAACTTTGTTTGATGTTATTCATGTTCACGATATCGGGAAGAACTTGGTTCAAGTAGTATTTTGAATAATCATGGATATAAACAAGTTATTGAGTCGATAAATTTGTTCTTTCTAAACATGGTGTGTTTATTGGTTTTGGATATTTGTGTAATCAAATGTTCGAAGCTTAATATTATCCTTGATAGTGTTAATTCGGCATTTGTGACCACAGTGACTGACCGACTCTACCCTATGGCATGCAAGACTTGGCCATGTACACTATAAAAGAATGCAAGATATGTCTAGGATGGGTTAATCCCGGCTTTTGACATGGACAACGAAAAGTGTAAAACTTGCATGTTGACCAAGATAACCAATAAACCTTTTCGTGGTGTTAGTCGTGAGACTAAGCTCTTGGAGCTAATACATAGTGACACTGTGTGATTTGCATACCACTCCTTCTTGGGGAATAAAGTACTGTGACATTTATTGATGATGCTTCTAGATTTTGTTATGTCTATCATTACATACCAAGGATGAAGCATTAGATAAATTCAAAGTGTTTAAAAGCGAGTTGAATTACAACTTGGATCACGATCAAAAGATTAAGGCGATAGGAGAGGTGAGTACATGGATCGTTGTATTTTCGGTCTGTTGGTATAATCCGAGAAACGCGCCCTTATACTCCTCAAAAAATGGTATTTACGAAAGGAAAAACGGTCTTGAAGGAGATGGTTAATCCATGTTGTCCTATTCAGGATGAGTCAAGGGTTCTAGGGTGAAGCTATGTTATGACTTCTATTTACTAAATAGAGTTCCCAACAAAGGAACAAGGTTACCCTTATGAACTCGGACTAAAGAAAACCCAACTGAACTATCTCGGGGTTTGGGGTTGTAGGGGCTATTGTAAGACTCACGATCCAAAGTTGAAAACTTTGGGTGAAAGAGGCATCGATTGCATCTTTGTTGGATATCTTTGAGCATTCCAAGGCTTTAGGTTCTATGTTATTGAACCTAATGAATATGTTCGATTAACTCGATAATTGAATCAAGGGATGCAAACTTTGATGAGAATAGATTATCATCGATCCTTGGACCAAGTCGAGGATTCCTAATGGAACTCATGACATTGGTGTATCGAGGTCCACGATGATGAACCATCGATGGTCCTCGATGAGGTTGTGGTTCAACAACTTTGAACTCGTGCTCGAGGACTCAAAGTCATTTGGACACGAGTTTCAACTATACTTAGTTGAAGGAACAAGGAATGAGGTCTCGACCAATACTCCTATTGCTTCGTTGTTGAGGATGATCCCGAGACATTTGAAGAAGCAATGAAGTCCCGAGGATATTGCTACGGAAAAAGCAATCAATGATGAGATGGATTCCATCATGGGCAACAACACTTGGGTGTTGGTTGATCTACCACCGTGTTGCAAACCTTTGGGTTGCAAATGGATTTTCAAAAGCTAGACTAGTCATTCGAGGCTTTAAACAAAGTCGGGGATAGACTATTTTGATACTTATGCCCGTGGCTCGATCGATACCATAAGGCTGTTGATTGCTTTGGCATCAATTCTGTCGATTATTCATCGGATGGATGAAGACACCTTTCTTAAATGGTGAATTGGATGAGGAGGTTTACATGAACCAACCTCGGGGCTTCATCGTGCCGTGCAATGAAAACAAGGTGTGTGGCGATTAAGTCTCTTTATGGACTAAAGCGGGCACCTAAGCAATGACATAAAAATTTGATGAAGTGGTTTTGTCTAGTGGTTATGTTCTTAACCAAGGCGACAAATGTGTATATAGCAAATTTGATGAATGCAGTAAAGGAGTCATCATTTGTCTATATGTTGATGACATGTTAATCTTTGGCGTGACCAAAATCGAGTTGACGACAAAGGAATTTTGTCATCAAGGTTCTCCATGAAGGACATGGGGAGGCGATGTTATCCTTGGTATAAGGATTAAACATGAAAGTAAAGAATTTCTATCTCGGTCTCATTATATTGAGAAGGTGTTGAGGAAATTCAATTACTTTGATTGTACTCTAGTGAGTACACCTATGGATACTTGTGAGGCGATGCTAATAATGGCAAGGTCGTATCTCAACTTGAGTATTCTAGGGTAATTGGTTGCGATGTATGCCATGACTTGTACAAGGCACGATATTGGTTTCGCGGTGGGAAAATTGGCGGTACACTAGTAATCCTAGTGCTCGTCATCGGCAAGCGATTCGAGGGTCTTGAAGTATTTGAAGAGAACTATGGATTATAGTCTCTCATATCTTTGTTACCCATCGATGTTGGAAGGATACTGCGATGCAAGTTGGATCGATAAACTTGAAGACAATTCGTCTACCGATGGTGGGTATTCTACTTGGTGGAGGTGCAATTTCTTGGGCATCGAAGCAAACTTGCATCACCGGTTCAACAATGGAATCGAATTTGTGGCTTTAGCGAGATCTTTGGTAAAGTTTGAATGGTTGAAAACTTGCTTGAGATTCCATTGTGGCCTAAACCTATAGCACCTATAAGCTAGTGACTTGGTTATAAAGTGCGCTAAAGGGATGGGTTTAAGTCCAACTTAGTCCTTTGAATGCTAGGACACCTGACTCCTCCTAAGGAAACTTGGGAGTGAGTTCAATGTGGAAAGCTGAACATTCGGTGGTGGAGCACATGTTTATTTACACCCCAAGGTTGTGCTCGAACTGCTTGAAAGGAGGATGAAGTCTTTACTTCTTAATGGTTAATTTTCTTGAAAAAGTGCTTTGGCGAGAGCATGAATAAAGAGGAACCACTATGTGAATGTTGAAGTTTCTTACGCTTGAGGAAGCTTTTGGACTTTAGCTTTTACAACATTTATGAATTTGGATATGGACACATGGCTTGTATAGTGTCGGGAGCTTTTAAGTGTTGGAAAACTTGTGCGTATTTTATCTTGGTATTGAATGGGTTGAAGGTTCAATTCTTAGAACACCCCGATTCTCGAATATTTGAACATGTAATGTACTAAGTGGAAATTCAATCCTCGGGATATTTTCGTTTATGCACATGTTTTGTTTAATGTTTGTTTTCATGCGAAGGAAGTGAACTAAATTTGGGGAGGATTGTTGGAAAATTTAGTGCACTTGTGGGATGGTTCACCCTTTGGTAATGAGTCGGGAGTGCGGTGTACACCCGTATGGTCCATGAACACCCTAACTACAATAGTGGTTTTGTCTTGATGGCGGTGTTTCCATCGCTAGTGTAGTTAGCGATGGCGGTGTTTCCACCGCTTAGTGCTAAGTTAGTCTTGATGGGCGGTGTTTCGGCGATGGGGTGTTTCCACCGCTAGTACTATGTTGTTAACGCTTAGTGTTATGAAAGTCTTGCTAATCTTGAAATCAACTTGTAACATGCATTGACTATTCAGTGGCGATTACAAGCGCATAATGACCACGTTTAATTGGTCGTGTAACCACTAATGACTATAATGGGATAATTATGAGGCGATTAATGGGCGATTAATTCTCATAATTCCATTTGACTAGCTAAGAGTAATTTCTATAAATAGAAATCGATCATGCATGAAAACACACACAAAACGATTAACACTTCAGCAAAGGGTTATTGATTTGTGCCTAATTCAATAACATACATTTGGTCTTATCCCGAGCGAGATATTCGTGATACCCGGGCATTAGGGTCGAATAGTTTACTTTGGAAATGTCGCACGATTACAAGTGATATCCAGTAACCGCTAGTGGTATTTGCGATTACTCTTGATTATCTTACCATGTTACGGGAACCACAACCCCAACATTTATCCTGGTGATAATGGTAGAATATGTCTACATTTCACCTCTTTCCTACCTGTTCCGACAAGATTAGTTTTGTTGTTGTTAGTGGGTTAATATTTGTATATGGCTAATTTTGTTGTATTAGGAAGCCTAACCCATTTTAGTTCATTATTTATAAATATTCATATTATGAAATCAATTAAGTGATAATTCTCTCAAACATGATATCACAACCATAGATACTAAAATTTCTAACCCTAAAGTTTTATTCGTCTCTTCTCCTTATCTCCAACATTAATCAAAGTTTTTTTCTTTTTTAGCTCTCGCCTATTCGATTCTATTGTTCCATTCGAACCATGACAGGCCCAGCCCCACTCTCACTTTATCACTAACCGACAAATTACTAACCGTTCACACCATCAATTGTGCGTTTGGTACACCATTATCGGAATGCATCTATGACTTTGAAAGTCATTAATGGTGTTTGGTTTGTGGGACCGGTAATAAAATTGGTATATCATTACCATAACTCATTCTCACCTATTTTTGGTGTACATGAAATCCATTCCGCATGCCCTCCTTTTTTCACTATAAAATTCAAATATCTATCACTTTTTAAATACAGTATTTTATCAACCAAACATAAACAATCGTAATGATACACTTTTTCATATTCATTGTCATTATACCCCATATCAAATCCGATACCAAGTGATTATTCTCTCCAATAAGTATATTTTGATTCCACATGTACAATATAGTGAACTTCAAATAAAATTGCTTTAGAAAGAATTTGATAGAGATTTCCATGTTATGGTCTTAATATGAAAATTGCTTTGTACCATGAACATAAGAGCACAAGATATAGTAGATATTTAACATGTCAGTTGTCGATTTTTCTTCGTGTCATTCGTGGTAATGTCTAAGTACCAACACGCCAAAAGTTAGTAAATGAATTGAGTTAGTGAAATGGCTCGGGGCAGGTGGATTTTTTTTTTTTTTTTTTTTTGAGTGGGTAATTTTAATGGGGTATTTTGTGGGACCTGGTGTGTTATGAGAGAGATGTGTTTTAGTTATTGGTGAGTTATTGGATGGAGATGAGGTGGCGATATGACATAACAATAACGTATTATTAGATAACATCATCCCAGTCTTTAAAAAGACACTTATATGCTAAGGGAATAACATCTATGCTGCAAACAACATGGAGTTATCTGATGTTGTTGGGAAAATAGATTTTAATTTTATGATTTTATATAATTGGTCCCTCATTTAAACCTAGCAGCCAGCCGCAGAGATTATTTCCCTATGCTAAAAGTCCAAAACAAACACACGAGCTTGTTGAAATGTTAATATCCGATTAGTCACTCATATTATGGGAAAGACTAAAAGCATGTTACTCATTTCGTTCATCACTTAGATCATACGCATAATACATACAACTTTATATATTCTTAAGAAGCCTTTAACACTCATGCATAATAACTAAATGCTCCATAAAAGATAAGATAAGCTTTATACAAACTAAGATAGATCAGATGCATCTATAGTTTTAATATGACCTATATATGGAAGGTGATGGTGACCAATCATAACGAACAATCATACGCATCATAAACTATTTGAGCACACGACAAATGAAATGTATTTCAAAAAAAAATAAAATAAAAATAATAATAATAATAATAATAATAATAATAATAATAATAATAATAATAATAATAATAAGAAAGAAAATATTTAGTTTGATGGTATATGAGTAGTTCATCAGCCAAAAAAGCTATTACGAGTTTGGTTCAATGACAAAATAGATAACAACTTTGTATACACAATAATACTTCTGAACTATATGCTTAGACAATGAATATATATTAGATACATTACAAGGTTACTCGCGCGTTATAGCGGCGGCTACTCGTATAATTAAATTTTCTGGCAAGCAAATATTTTTGTTTTCAAACACCAAATAACTTGATCACATTTAAATTCTCATTTTTAGACTTAAGAGACTCTAATATAGTACCCGATGCAAAGTGGCGGTAACCAGATAGTTTAAAACGATTTTTGATTTTCTTGAGATTTGGTATTGATGGAGGACGGTTTCGGTGATTGTCAATTATATTTTATGATGGTGTAAAAGATTGAAAAATTTTGATATGTAAAAGAGGTGAAAAATATGATTTATACATATTTTGAGAGATTCATTTTACCACTGCTTTTGATAAATGTATTAAAAAAGAGAAAAAAAAAATAATATATGCAACATCATAATTAAGTTAACGTAGGATTACGTTAGTACAAATTTATAAATCTGAAAAGTTGTACGACCTTGATTATGAGTATAAATTTATAAATTATAAGATAGTGAGCTTGTAAGTAATTCAATGAACTTGATTATGAATTTGACTCATGATGCCCGGTTTGTGGTAACGGTAGGAAATCAACGATCATATTTTGTGTTTGAGTGGATATGAATATTCCTTGGTTGTATTCACATTCGGATTCGGAGTCACTTTTGATAACATCCGGGTTTTAACGAAGTCAAGAAGTGTATTCAAGTGATAGTTGCATCCACTTGATGCTTATTAGGAAGTATTGGAACTCAATCACATTCAACTCTTAACGCATGAGTAAATGTGGTTTATTTGATAACATTCGTTTTTGTTATTTTTCTTTGTTAAATAGTGGGTTCTAGTTGTTTAGTTTGGCAGGATTGGCTTTAAAATTGATGTAGTTTTGTGCTAGCTCCTTGCTAGTTTTTTTTAAATACTTTTGCCACCGAGAAAAAAAATGATACTTATAAAATGAATACTTCATCAATATCAAGGTTTTAGATAGCGTGAGGCGTGGCGTGACGCATGGTCAAGGCTCTCGTCTTAGGAGCTATGGCGAAGCTTTAACATTTTTAAGCATGACTTGAAACGGCAAAAAATATGAAAATATTTATAAATTTGTATACTATATATCATATTTCATATATATCGAGTTTACAAAAAGTATTATACATAAAAAAACTAAGTCATTAAACTATACTTATATGTAATTTTCTTCATTTATTGAAAAAAAAAAAAAACTAAGGTTTTTCATTGTGGTTGAATTTAAAAAAGTCGTCACGACTCAGCATTAGCGTGCCTTGTCGCACATTTACATATCTCATCTCACGCTACGCTTTAAGCTGACGTCTTGGTCTATTGTGTAATGTGGAGATCATGTCTCGCATTTGCGCTGTCATAGCGCTTCTTTTAAAACCATTATCAATATTGAGATGGATGTTACATATTTGTGATTTTTGTAACCATATTAAGATAATAAGATCGTGACATAAATAATAAGTGTGTAATTTTTTATTATTTTTTAGACTGCTATTAGAAAAAAAAAAAATACTAAAATAAAAAAAAAAATGGCAAACGGTTTATAGTAGTGTAAGATAAAGGTACATTCAAATTCATATACATATTGACTTGGAATATTCGTGCCGAATCTCAACTCATTAGGTAATTTTAACGGTCAGTGTGGCATGATAGGATGACTTTGGATTCTTCGTGCCTAATTTAGGTTGGTTAATTTTAATTAGGGTGTGTGCTTGATTCGGTTTGGGTCGGTTTGGTAAAAGAAATCGAACCATGATATTCGTTTTTGTAGAAACAAAACCAAAACCGCTCGATTTTAGCGGTTCGGTTTTTGCTTTTTATCGGTTGCGGTTCGATTTTTGGTTTTCGGTTTAACAGTTAATATTTAGGTATTACAAATTATACCAACAAACTCTTGTTTTACGTATAAAATTAGTTATTCTTTTTACTTTTTTCAATCTAAGCGTAATAATGTTTATTGCGTAATTCTACAATTACAAACGTATAAATAAGACATACACATACACAGTGAGCATACACGTAGTATAATCGTTATCGAATCTTATTGATATATTCGCACAAAAGCATGACACGTGACACACGCGTATAAATATAAACGTTAAGATAAATATATTATAAATCCACTCACAAAATGAATATGAATTTATAAATTTGATTTATTTAGTTATTTAATCATATTATATTAATTATATATTATTATATAATAATAGGTTTAGTTCGGTTCGGTTTTGTGGTTTGGTTTTGAAACCAAACCGAAACTGCATTTTCGGTTTACGAAAAAGTAAAACCAAACCATTGGTTTTAGTTTGATCGGCTTTTAGTTCGGTTTTTGGTTTCGGTTCGGTTTGGTTTTCGGTTTGAGTTCTTCACCCCTAATTTTAATGGTCAATGTACCATAACAAAAAGAATGATAACACCAATATACAATGTTAAATATCTCAATCAATATTATTACTTACCTTTTTATGTGAACCGTTGATAAGCTTGTTACAATGCTTTCAAACTTGATTGATAAAGCTATAACATCCCATCTTTTCTTTTTCTTTTTGGCAGAAAGAATAACATGAAAAGTTACTAAGAGCAAGGGGTGTCGTGATATTTGAGGCTCGTCGTTGTGACGTGGAGGGGGCACCACACCACCTTTGCTTGAGCACTTTGTTAGAACAAAGTAGAAACGACACATGTTTAAATTGAAAACTAGCCTTATTTTCAAACAGTTAGTTTTAAAATGTGTATTTTTTTTTTCTTTTTTTTTTTTTTTCTTTTTTTTTTTAAATTCAATTTTTTTTAGTTTAAATCTAATTTCGCACTATAAATACACATCATTTTAACAATAACTTCACACAATTCTCTAACGACACAACTATTCTTTCAAATGGAAATGAGTTCCTCAAGCAATTGTGATAGTGTCTCCGGTAGTTTGAGCGATAACGAAGATAGAGGTGATCTCGAGATGATTATGCAACAATATAAGTATGAGCGATCGTTGCAACAAGAAGCTGAAAGTTTACACCGACGTTACATCAACCGTGAACGTGATATTGCTGAAGCACGTTTAATGGCCGACAATTTTGGTGATAACCCGAAATATCCGAAAAGTTATTTTAGGTCGATTTCGTATGAGTCATAAAATATTATTAAAAATAGTCAAAGGTATTGAAACTCATATTGAAAATGTTCATCCTCTTCCTGATCATTTTGAATTCTTTGTTGTCCAACCCGATGCTACATGTCTAATGAGTTTTAGTGTTATCATGAAATGCACATCTGCCATACGCCAATTGGCATATGACATAAGACCTGATGCATTAAATGAGTACTAACAAATAGAAAAACATACTGCACGCGATTGTCTACATCATTTTACTATGTGCGTTGTCGAATTGTTTATGCCCGAGTTTTTAAAGAACCCTGACTTGAATGATATTCGCAATTTATATAACGCACATAATAGATTTCATGAGTTACCGGGAATGCTTGGAAGCATTGGGAATGGAAAAATTGTCCGAAAGAATGGCACGGGCAATTTCACAGGGGTGATAAAAAAAAATACACAACTATTATGCTTGAAGTTGTTGCATAATATGATTTGTGAATTTGGCATGCATTTTTTGGGATAGCGGGTGCGAATAACGATCTTATCGTTTTTGAATAATTCACTGTTATTTGACGACCTTCTTGATGACTTAGCCCTCGTGGTTCCATTTGAAGTTAACGGAGTTACATTTGAACAAGGGTATTATCTAGCTGACATGATTTATCCACAATGATCATCTTTTGTTAAATCATTAACGGTTGTAAATTCAATTAAAAATGTAGCATTTAAAAAACGGCAAGAAAGTGCTCGAAAAAGATGTTGAAAGAGCTTTTGGTGTCCTCCAAGGACGTTGGCATGTTATAAGCCAACCGACGCGTGCTTGGAGAATGAACAAGTTACAGAAAGTCATGTACATGTGCATTATATTGCATAACATAATTTTAAAAGATAAAAAATTTGCAATATCCGAAATGAGCGAGATTTATATTTGTTTGCGAACTAACTTGCAATGGTTATGGATCGAGCGATGTGAAGTGCAACGGAAGAAAGCCAAAGAACTTCGCTACAAACAAACACACGCAAGATTTCAACAAAATATTATCGAGCATGTTTAGCAGCAACGTCTACAATCTCTGGAACATCAACAAAATATTTAGATTCTTGTTTGTATTTCGTACTTTAGTTCATATGTTTTTTTTCGTAACATATTTCATATTGTATTGCATTTTAGTTTTATTCTAATTTTAATTAAATGAAATGAATTTAGTTTATTTGAAAACTGAAAAAGAAAATAAAAGTGTAGGTGGTGAGGCTCAAATAAAGATGTTTGTTGTGTGTTATGAGGCTACTCGCAATGGGACGGATTTAATCGGTCAAGCAACTTGGTCTACCCATATTGAAATCGGTCGAGGCCTATGTGGGCATGGAAGCAAATATCGGTCGAGGTGCAAAATTGAAACAATCGGTCCAAATTACGACCGAGTTTGCACATCACAAAAATAAGTTTTATATAGAAAAATGAATTTGGTCGTGTCTAAATCATATTTGTGGCGATTTAATTAGGCCCAGCCGTGAGAGAGAAAGGCGACGCAGAGGATGACCCGGGTCACGATTGTGCATTGCCTGATAGTGTGGAGTTTTTGTTATGGGAGTGTTAAAATGACGTGGCATATGTGAGACCCAAATAAAAAGGATTGAGTACTCTAAAGGTTAAAAACGTGTTGCATATGATATAATAAGAGTCTATGAACAATGGGCAAGTATAAAAATGTGAAAACATTTTCCTTAAGAGGAAATAAATTAATTCAATCTAAAAGGCAAAAAGGGGAAGATGATCATTATAATTCTATCAAAATGGTTTAAAATCATGACTCTTCTAGCAAGTCTTTCGAATATATGCTTTACTTAAAAACTTTAAAAAAAGATAAAGAATAATTGGTAAAAAGTAGTGATTAGATTTGTAACTTATTGTCACATTTAGTTAGCTTGAAATAAAGTTAATATCAAAGATAACCATTATTGTTAGTGGAAATTGAGTTTTCAAATGTTGGCTAACTTTTGGCTAATGTTAGGATGTTGTGTTTGATTATAAAAGTGAAACTTCTACTCAAGTTAATACTTGTTAGTTGTTGTGGCTTGTGAGTCTTATTCAAGATAGAACGTGATCCATGCTTGCAAATGTTTGGTGTGGTATCTCAATCACAAACTTATACCCCATATTACTATATTACTATATTAGTATATAAGAGCTAGGTAGAGTAACATAATTCCTCTTTCTCAAATTCATAGTCCATATTTTTTTTACAAGATGTCTAAATTCAATTGTCTATTATTTAAAATAGATAAGAAAGTTTGGTCAATCTTACTATATTACCCTTAGATTGAAATTAATATTACAAACTTTAAATTAGATATTAATTAATTATTTAAGAATAAAATTGTCATTATACAAAATGTAAAAGAGAAAAATCGGTAATAATTATATATTTTTTTAAAGTATGTTTTTGTGGAAGGTCAATTATTTTGAAACCAAATGAGTATAGAATCTAAGAGCATGATCAACGATAACGTCATAACGGCGTTAAAGCCAAAATAACGACGTTATGGCCGTTATTCTCGTTGTACTAACGCCGTTAATGAGGTAAAAGGGAGCCTGCGTTGCTTTGGTAACGCGCGTCAGGGGAAGGGGAAAAAAAATTCAAAAAATTTACACTTTACCCCCTTGTAACGGCTACTAGAGTAGCCGTTATGTGTAAAAAAAAATCAAAAACTACCCTAAACGGCTAGTTTTAAAAAAAAAATCAAAAACCTTTTTTTACCACTATAAATACCCAATTAAAACACTATTTTTTTCACACTTTCACTACTAAATCCTCTCAATACTCTCAATCTTTCAACTTCAATTAACTGAAAAAAAAAAATGTCGAGAAGCAACGATGATACTTTCTTCAATCTTCCGGTGGTGGGTGAAATCCTCAAACCTGTGTTCATCATCTAACCCGAACGCGGGTTCATCTTCAAACCCCAACCCACTAGGCTTCTCGAGCCAAGAAATGTGGCAACAACATCAACAATTTCTCTTTTATCAACAACAACACCAACAAAGCACCTTAAACTCCAACTTTCAAAACCTACAATTCACACAACAATCACAACAAGATCAGAGAGCACGACAAGTACTGGGAGAGCAAGCACTGGAGGAACGAGTTCGTCATCTTATTTCACAGAAACTATGCCAAACGAGTTTCAGATGAACGTCAAAACCGCCCGCACTAGCGTATTAGGTCGGCGAGAAAAGGATCTCACAATAACAAGGTTGGAAGAGATAAAGTTTTTGATGACGGATACTGCAGGTCAAGATCCAAATGTCGTGGCTTGGATCAATGACGAGAAAGACTGAATCATCAAAAAATATAACTTGAAACCTCGTCAGTAGATCGTATTCTCGTCATTTCCTTTAATTAGTTGCAACGTTTTATTTGCAGTGTGTTTTTTTATTTCGTTGTATTTTTTTTTATTTTTTTTAATCTCGTATTGTAATATGTTTTCAATTTTAATGATATGTTTAGTTTAATAAATGAATTGTTTGTTTTAGTTTAGGGGTTGAAATTGAAAATATGAAATGTTATTGATGTTATTGGAATGTTATTGTTGTGAGTGTTTTTGGGGGATGTTAAGGTGAAATATTAAAGCTGATGTACTGACGTAGAAGGTGTTATTGGTGTTACGATGTTATTATTGTATATGCTCTAAATAAATTGCCATGTTATTACTTTTGTTAAAAACGATATTTTACACATGTGAGATATTATCTTAACTGTATAGTATCACCAGAGTAGTCTAATAGTTAGGCGGTCATATCTTACTAGAGTTTTAAGATTCAAACAAATATTTCAGAGTTTTTGAAAACGGTCACAGAGATGCATCAGTTAACACGCGTACATTTAAGTTAAAAAAGCTTATTGATGACGTATAGTCTATATTCGGGTCACGCGCCCGACTAAAGTCCGATACTAACGAGCCCAGCACGAACTGGGCTAAGCCGATAAGTGTTTGGGCCCACGAAGGCCCAATCCGAAAATTATTTATGGAATACGATATCGGATATCTTCTAATCTTTAGAGATAATCGTTCCTCAACCGACTTAGGCGGATCGCCGAAGGTCGGGGAACACGGAACCAACAAGGATTCCGTGTGTATATAAAAGGAATCATATCCTCGTTAAAGGTGCGATCTAAACCCTAACTCTCCTTTAACCCTAAACCGATTACTTACTCACGGGAGGATAATCGTGGGAGACAATCCCACGATAAGCCTAAGCGGTGTTTTACGTTACTTAGTGCGCGGTCTCAAGAATCAAGACTCAATTGGTACGAGCCGGAGCCCCAAACAAGGAACGCCCAACTTTGTATCAACAAGTGGCGCCATCCGTGGGACCAATCACTAAGAACTAAGAACTAGAATGACGGCACGAAAACCAATGATCGCAAAACGGACCTTACGGGAAAGAAGTTGACACCGGATCGACTTCCAAGCGGCACTACACCGGGACAACCAAAGGTCGCTAAAAATCAAGGTTAGGCCTGCACCTAGTCTTCCTACGGTGGAACAACGCCGGGACAACCCAGCGACTACCACCACCACCGGTCACGGGAGATCCACGCGCGCGCTTTTGCTACTCCCTTCAATCAAGATTAAACCGCCCTCAAGGCACCCGATGCACCGGCGAAACAAGGGCCCGAGAGTAAAGGCGAGACACCTCACTCGGAAGGAGTCGCACCGGAACTCGCACCGGAGATTTTGTATCTCAAAATTACGAAACCTTGGCGCCCCTCATGCAAGAGGAAGCAAAAGAGGTCGAGTCGAAGCTGCATGCTCGACTCAATTTCGACTGAATCGAAACGCCCCGCCGCCGCCGTAAGGAGAGAAGCGGAAGGATAGCCACAACCCGGTGTTTAACAGTAATTGGGAGGAGAGTTGAGGATGATGAGATATCTAACTCGCATCATCCGGAAGGAAGCGAGGAAGATGAACTGCGCATCAATGTCCACGCCAGCTTGGTAGTCAAGAGTTCGTGATGGACTTGGGTGACGACACTCCCTGCCGAAAGTCCTTCGCGTATTCGAGGACAATCGGCGCAAACGTCGAAAAAGGAAAGCTTGTCCTCCGTAACTCCTCGACAACGAGGATAGGCGGACACTGGAAATCCGAAACAAATATCTTAACCGGGAGGATGAAGATATATCTCTCCCATGGCGCCGTCAAAAAGTGGATCGTTCACCGGCGCATCGGTGATTTCTCGAGAAAAAAGGAGGCGCATGCCCGCCAACGTAAAACCTATGATGGAACAGTGATCCCGATGATCACCTAAAATTTTTGAATCACCGCTACAATTGAAAAGCGCCACGGCAGATGGTGCCACATGTTCAATTCTACACTAGTAGAAAATGCGCGAATCGGTTGAGAAGCTTCCACGCAAGCATCAATGGTTTTGAAGAGTTGAGAAAGCGCGTTCGCCTAAACTTTACTCAACGGAAGAAGTGTGCTAAGAACCCCGTTGAACTCGCCAGGTCAAACAGCGCGAGGGAATCTGGCGCTTATATGGGCGCTTCAAAGACGAATGCATACAAGTTAAAGCATGTCCCGAAGTGCTAAAAATCTCGGGGTTCATGAATGGGGTCAATAACCCGAACTCATCAAAGGTTGAATGACAAGATTCCCAATCCTTTGATGAACTCATGAAACGCATACGGTCCTTCGTCTGAGGAGAGGCGCGCGCGGATAGCAAGAAAAGCTACTCGAACTACCGGTCACGGGAACAACACGGGAGACAATCCACCGACCGGAGTAGTAACCGTAACAGGAGTTATCGCAGCCTGTGGGAGCCAAGGACAAAGACAAGTATACCCCACGACAAAGACTCCAAAGGAGATACTGCAATGTATAGGCGCGATTTCCCAAGACCTCCACCAATGCGCACCCCGAAGGATCGACGCGTGGGAGGTGGGTATTGCGACTATCACGGACGGAAGGGCCACACTACTAATGAATGTGTCCGGTGCGCGACTCATCGACAAACTAGTCGAGGAGGGTAGGCGGACCATTTGGTCAAGAACATCAAAGAAGGAAAGATAGACAAAAGGCGGGAATAAGAAGGAAGGACCCAAAGATAAAGTCGACACCATTTACATGATACGGTCATGGCGGCGAATAACCGGTGTAAGGTCAACCGAAGTTTTCCCACGGAAGTGCAATCACTTTCCTACCTTAACTACGATAACGCAGAGTAGAGCCGCCATCATCGAAATTAATGCGGGTCACGACATCCACCGCATGTATGTTGATGGTGGGCGTCTGCAGATATAATGTACGAACATTTGTTTCAAGAGATCGCTACCAAGATACGCATCGGTTGAGCCCGATCGCGGCAATACCGATCGGCTTCACAAAGCGTAAAAGATATGGCCTATGGAGCAATTACGATCGCTAGTCGAGTGGGTAATAACTACCACTACACAATGACTGGATGAATTTTATGGTGATCAAATCCCCTCTCCATACAATGGTATTATCGGACGACTGGGATATCGACCATGCGCATGATACCATCTACAAAGACGGGATGCTTAAATTCCCGGTGGAAGGAGGTATTGTTACCCTCTATAACGCCGTTGTACCACCTAAAGAATGTAACGCGGTCACATCGAAACCGCACCCATTATAAAGCAATACGACCAAAGTTCCAAACTTGAAGGTCGCAATTCATCCCGAATACCCCGAGCAGAAGTATCGATGGGAGGATCACCGTCGACGGTAAGGCACCGTGTGTACACTCTTGCAAAAGAACCTGGATATCTTTGCATGGGAACCAAAGCACATGACTGGGGTACCACGCTCAATCACAAAACACAAGCTGCAAATCCGACAAGGATACGCACCGATCCGCCAGAAGAAGCGCGGCCAAGCTCCAGAGCGCGCGCAAGGTATCCCGGCAGAAGTACACAAGCTTGTGGAGGCAGGAATCATGCGAGAAGTCTACTACCATGATGTCACACCCCCAAATTACCTGTTTTACAGCAGAATGGAATACGCGGGAGGGCGTCATAGCATCAAAGTTCTGATTATATCGAGCGACCTAAAGTGTCGTTTTGAAAATATCGTTTGATTCAGTAAAATAATCAGAGTTTACAAAACATAGGTCCCAATAGATTTCCAAGGTACCAAAATAAGTTTTTTACAATCAAACGATAGTTAAGTGCATAAAATATAGGTGAGACGCGTCGACACCGCGACTCAATGATAAGTCCACATGCATGCCATGAAGTGAATGCCTTAGATACCTGAGATAAAACATGCTAAAAGTGTCATGATCTATATGTCGACAAGGGTAAATGAAACAACAAAAGTGATGTATTTTCTAATAGGAAATGTATAAATGTATTAGTATAATTGGTAACTTGTAAGTTAAAATGGATATTTGAGGTATCGTTAGCTAGAAATAAATTTTAACGGAACAAAATAAAATGTAACGACGTCATAAAAATTATAAAAATACATTTCTTACAAAAAATTAGTGAAATAATAATTATCGGGTAGTATTTACGAAAACCGTCGTAATTATATAAATTTAACAATTTATATACAAAATAAATTTAAAACACCGGGTAAACTAATAATATTATTTTTATAATCTTAATATGAGTATAAAAATATATTAGGATAATTTTTGGAAGTGTCGGATCAAATGTTCAAAATGAATGATTACGCGATAGCGTTTATTTAATAAGAAAAGTATACGTTATTGAAATATGCGAACCCATGCATGAACTAATATGCAGATAATGGTCGTAAATATAAATTTTTCTCCGGGGATGAATAGTATTTTGTGAATAGTAAAATTTTGAAATAACTTCTCAAAATATCAACTCAACTTCAAAAACGATGAATAGTAACCGATGAATAGTAAATTTGAAAAATGACCGGAAATTGAGAATTGTGACATTCTTCCCCGGTTAGAGGAATCACGTCCTCGTGATTCAATTAATGATAACTATAGCCTAAACCGCGACAAGGGTTCTAAAAGTTCATGCTCGTGTATAGTCTAAATGATCATGTCAATGCTCATGCATATGGGTTCCTCATCCAACTAGGTACGTTCTTGTGTTATCGTGACTATATCCCATTCTAAAGACATGCTCTCTTATGGTTAGGTTTGACAAGGCAAGCTTTCCCATTCTCGAGCAAAACCCTCAAAAGGCTTTTAGGTAACCGATTTTTACTTAATCCCACAACTCATCAAACAAGAAGCGTCATACGATTAGGCTAAATCGGTTTAGTAACAACTTGTTTCTAGCTTGATCTTTGCAACTCATCAAACAAGAACGTCGCCTCGGATCAAACCGAAACAAGTGGTTTAAAGAAAATCTTTGAAAATTTGGCTCGATTGAATTGCTTACACATGAGACTACTACTCCCTTCATTGCATGATTCTTCTGAATTAGACATAGGTGATCGGGCTATGTATAATTTAGGAGTAACTATGCAATGCTTGGACTAATCGACTCATATGATGTTTGGTGTTAAGTCATGAATCCACATGTATAATGAGTATGCACTTATAATGATATGATGAGATGCTATGATGATGTAGTTATAGTCAGGGTCAATGATGCGACCTAGTTCTCTATAACGATGCTCGATACCAATTACACCCCAAATTACCGCTTTACTGAGAATGGAATACCTTGGGAGGACCGTCATAGCATCAAAGTTACAGTTATATCGAAGCGACCTAAAGTGTTTTTGAAAATATCGCTTGATTCAAGAAATAATCGAGTTTACAAAACATAGGTCCCAATAGATTTCCAAGGTACCAAAATAAGTTTTTTACAATCAAACGATAGTTAAGTGCATAAAATATAGGTGAGACGCGTCGACACCGCGACTCTATGATAAGTCCACATGCATGCCATGAAGTGAATGCCTTAGATACCTGAGATAAAACATGCTAAAAGTGTCATGATCTATATGTCGAAAAGGGTAAATGAAACAACAAAAGTGATGTACTTTCTAATAGGAAATGTATAAATGTATTAGTATAATTGGTAACTTGTAAGTTAAAATGGATATTTGAGGTAGCGTTAGCTAGAAATAAATTTTAACGGAACAAAATAAAATATAACGACGTCATAAAAATTATAAAAATACATTTCTTACAAAAAATTAGTGAAATAATAATTATCGGGTAGTATTTACGAAAACCGTCGTAATTATATAAATTTAACAATTTATATACAAAATAAATTTAAAACACCGGGTAAACTAATAATATTATTTTTATAATCTTAATATGAGTATAAAAATATATTAGGATAATTTTTGGAAGTGTCGGATCAAATGTTCAAAATGAATGATTACGCGATAGCGTTTATTTAATAAGAAAAGTATACGTTATTGAAATATGCGAACCATGCATGAACTAATATGCAGATAATGGTCGTAAATATAAATTTTTCTCCGGGGATGAATAGTGTTTTGTGAATAGTAAAATTTTGAAATAACTTCTCAAAATATCAACTCAACTTAAAAAACGATGAATAGTAAAATTTGAAAAATGACCGGAAATTGAGAATTGTGACACATGACTGGCTTTCCAACCCAGTAATGGTAAAGAAAAGCGACGGTAGCTGGCGGATGTGCGTGGACTTCACGGATCTCAACAAGGCATGCCCACAAGATCGCTACCACCAAGGAGATAGATTGGAAAGTCGAGTCCCCATGCGGATATCCACTCAAATGTTTTTAGACGCATATAAGTGGATATCACCAAATCCATATGGCTAAGGAAGATGAGGAAAAACGCCTTTCATACAAGCCAAGGCGTCATCGCTATACCAAATGCCTTTTGGCTTCAAGAACGCAGCGCCACCTACCCGGTTAGTAGATAATGCATTTTCCAAACAGTGGGCGCTGAACCTAGAGGTTTATGTCGACGATTTAGTCATCAAAAGCCATCTTGAAGAGGGATGGTGCGCGACATTGAGGAAGCGTTCGGGACCCTTAAATAAATCAACATGAAGCTCAATCCTAAAAATGCACTTTTGGCGCTATGTAAGGCATGTTTCTCGGATACTGATAGAACCGATGGCATCAAACCATGTCGAGAAAAAACTAATGTTGTTATCGAACTTCCTTCACCGCCAAGACGTTGAAGGAAGTCCAATCTCAATGGGAAATTGGTGGCCTAAACAGATTCTTATCCAAGTCACAGACAAGTCACTACCCTCTTCAAGACGCCTCGAAGTGTATAAAAAGGAGATTTTATTTGGACCACGGAGGCGAAGAAGCCTTCACACGCCTTAAACACACCGCAACGCCCCACAGCAGTAGCACCCCGACCTGGGGAAGAGTTGATTATGTACTTATCCGCAACCTGTGGAGGCGAAGCGCAATGTTCGACGGATAGGAATTCAAGACAAACACCGCTTATTTTGTAAGCAAAGCGCTCAAAAGACGGAGATGAATTATAGCGCAATGGAAAAGTTGGTCCGGCATTAGTATTCGCCGCCAAACGGTGCAAGCAGTACTTCCAAGCGCACGCGATAGCGATAATCACGGACCAACCGATCAAGCAAATCATTTCCAAACCCGACGATCGGGCGACTACGAAGTGGAGTGTGTTGCTAGGTGAGCACAACATTTCTTCTGAGATCACTTAACCGCAAAGAAAAGGGCGATACTAGCCGATTTCATCATCGAAAAGCCGACATCGATGATGCACATGCACCACGCAGGAGGAACTACAAGATCCATGGATCTTGTTTACGAATGGATCTTCATGCGTTGATGGGTCGAGCAGCCTCATTCTCACAACCGGAAGGAATGGAATTCACTTACGCTGCGTTTGAATTCACAAAGAACAAACAATGAGGCGTAGTATGAAGCCCTAATCACGGACTACGCATAGCATTTCGAATGGGTGTACGTAACTTGGGCGAATGTAGACTCCGGTAGTAGCTAACCACGTGTTGGGAAGTACGTGGCCAAAGAGGAAAACATGATTCAAGATCTCGACAAAACTAAGGCACTAATGCAAGACTTTGTGAGTTTACTATCAGCGGGTCCCTAGAGGGAAAATCGAAAAGCGGATGCACTAAGCAAGATCGCATCGACAAGCTTTGCACACTGTCAAAACAAGTCTTTGGTGGAAACGTTAAAGAACAAATCCATCTCGAGAGATGGAAATATCCATGATAATAGAGGAAGACGGCCCACGTGGATGACACCGATAGTGGAATTCATAAGCAGAGTATTACCCCAAGAGCGTATGAAGCTTCAAGGATACGGCGATAAGACGTAGGTTTGAACTTGGGACAACATACTATATCGACGCTCCTTCCTACAACCATGGCTCATTGTGTTGGCCCCTACAAGCAAATTACGTCTGCTGGAAATCCACGAAGGTTCATGCAAGATGTATTCGGGACCACGGTCCGTGGTGGCGCGCGCTTTACGGTCGGGATACTATTGGCCACTCATGCACCGCGACGCGCGGACTTAATAAGAAAGCGCAATGGCGCCAAGTTCACGAGATCCGCCCCACGCCAACCACAATAGGAGCTAACACCAATTACGGCACCATGGCCATTCTAAGTGGGGCATCGACATCGCAGTCCTTTTCTGTTGCGGCAGGAGGATTAAAGTTCCTCATAGTCGCCATAGACTACTTCACCAAGTGGATCGAAGCAAAGGCGTGGTAACAATCACGGCAACCTGTAAAACGCTTTGTGCGAGAAAATATTGTATGCCGCTTCGGCCTACCCGGGAAATCATCTCGGATAACGGAAACAATACTGCGACAACCCGCTCAAGGACCGGTGAGAAGTTAAAATCACACAAAGACGCCGCATCGCTTAAACACCCACAAACCAACGGCTTAGTAGAACGGGCAAATCGGACTGGGTGAAGGAATTAAGACACGCCGACAAGCACAAAGGAAGGTGGGTGAAAGAACTATCGATGTTACGCGGGCGCACCGCACTTCAATTAAAAACAAGACAGGGACACTTTTCTACAGTCTATGGATCGAGGCCGTCATACCACCAAATTGGGATGCCAACTATTCGCTTCTTTGAAATCAATGTGGCTACCAATGACGACGAAGCGGCGATCGACTTAGACCCGCTTTGACGAAAGGCGCGAACGCAGCAGACTATCTGTGAAGCAAGATCAAAGTCAAAGATGAAGGGATACTATGATGCTAAAGTACAAAGTGTTTCATTCGGACCGGTGATTTCGTTTCGCGCTAATGATGCAAGCCACGCAGAAGACACGGCAAACTTGGACCAAAGTGGGAAGGACCCTATGAGGTCACCGAAGCATTAGGAACAAAGCGCATAAGCTACGAGACATGGATGGTCATGAATCACTGCAAGACATGGAACATCTGCAATCTTAAGAGGTGTTATCTATAGGAATGGCTACGGCCCAACGCACGGAAAATCCCTGCACTTTAGTACGGTGCCCAATAAATATCCGTGTATTTATTTTTTGTCTTATTTAGGCATAGGTCTTATTTATTTTCTTTCATAAAAACTTGCAAGTATTAATAAAACGTCGCGGTTTCTAGCTAACTCCGCGACACATTTCAATTTGTTATTTCCATATACTTTATGTCTTAACATTTTTGATTCTTTTTTGCCTACATGGCGTGCATGCACTTACAAAACCCACGATGGTAAATGGATGAGTTAACCTACTAAACAACTCGTTGAGTAAGAGGGTTGCAAACCCATCAACATTGGATCATGCATCCTTGTTAAACACCTTGTTCTCAAGACGTTGGAATAAGTTCTATACACATCCCACGACGGGTGCGCAACAACGCATATGGTGCACGTTTAACAACTCCTAACCAAGACACTTGATTCCTTTAATATGATAATTACAAGACGGCGCATATCATATCATACACGACTATGATACAATCACTTAGAAATTATGTTATGATCTTCATACATATGAATTCCTCATATTATTCAGGCTAGGTACAAATTTGCTCCTTAAACAACGAACACATCTTTTACGCAAAGACAAACAGATTAGTACGCACATTACAAGTTGCAATAATATTAACACAAAAGGAGATTTTATTAATGACTACGAGGTTATTACAAAGGATGTCTATCTAGATACCCTAGACCGCTAAAGTAATGAAGTCCCACGCTCAGTAGCATCTCCAATCTCGCTTAGCTTCTTCAACAAGTCCGAGTCTTGACGCGACACGCTGGCAACACTCACTGGCACCCCGCCGACCTGGGAGACGAATGCACCAACCCCGACAAAATCGCTTTACCGAGAATACCTTCTTTTTAGCAAGTAGCGTGCGTTGCAACACTTCCCAACATCTCTTTCAAGGGGTTTAGAATGTCTTTCTAAAGCAGCGCTTGAAGGCTGAATGTCATCGGGCTTCAAAAATAGTCCGTTGCGCTCGCATTATCGAAGACGATGCGCGCTAAAATCAACCCTTCCATGACAAGACTTATGGGATAATCACGGTCGCGTTCCATTTCAGAATCATGGGAAGCTCTAAGGCCTTCATCTTCTCCATAGCAAAGAACGTGTTATCATAGGATTGCGCATCATAATCGTGTACCTTTTCGCAGCACCTTCAAAGAAGTCGACTTCTTGCGGCGCCTCCGCGACCTCGACTTCCCTCTCGCCAAGGCACGTTGGACAACCCCACCAAATGCGCCCACCACCTCCTTGGACTCGAGGGTGCTAAAGCGACAAGCGCGAGCCACGGCCGATGAGCCACTGCGCAAAGAATGGCGGACATGAGATGAGGATATAGTTCCTCATCATACTCCAAACAGAGCTTACGCAGCTTCATCTCTTGCGTTTTCAGAGCACTGCTCACAATGGCACCAAAATCTTCCAACTGCGAGGTCAATGTATCCTTGCCCTTCTCCAGATATTTTATCGCCCAGAGACACGAAGCCTTGTACCCTGATGACTCTGCGCGCTCTTGGTTTATTTGGCCCATTAGCGCCATTTTCTCCTCAGCGATTTTCTGAGCATACACACTCAAGCCTTCTGCCTCAACCTTGGCACTAGCTAGCTGCGCCTCCAGCGACGCAATTTTTATCTTTCTGCGCGCCTTGGTTGTCTTCCCCAGCAATCTTAGCCTTTAGCCTCTCCACTAATGAGGCCTGATGCGCAGCAGCCACCATCAATTCCTCAACAAGTTGGTCCATGGGTGCATCCCCACGAGCTCGGCGTTTTGGTGATTGGTGGGAGGACTCTGAACGCACATGACTATCTTTGGGGGGCGACTCAACAGCGTGCTCAGACCTGCACATACACAAGTGGATTAGCAATTGTTTCATAATATCAGAAGAAATGCGACAAAGACTTTTGCAATTAATACTTACTACGGAGTAGCAGTATCAACGGATGGAGGAGGTGATGCGACATCGCTTGACGACTCCACGGTAAGAACAACGGGACGTTTCTTCCTGGAGGGCCCTGCGCCATCACCACCAGGCGCTCTTTTGCGCTTCAAGTTAGCGCTTTCTTCCTCCTCCTCTTCTTCTGCGCCTCCGGCCACATTCATTTGCGGAGGTGGAGAAGGAGCCCTGGGACTCGGAACACTTTGAAGGGGATCGCCAACAAGAATCGATGAACTGGTCCCTCATCTCCCACATTCATTTCAGTCGCCTTTAGTGGCCTCTAAAATCGGTTCTTCTCCTTCCTCGTGCGCGACTCCACGTCGACTGGCGTGGCTTGCCGGTGCACAACTATGAAAAGATCCATCTCGCGCAATGAAGCCAACAAATAAAGATGTTACATAATGTGCAAAAGAAAAGAAAGCTCTTACATTAACTAAAAAGGGACGCGCAAGGACGAGCACCCACCGCCATTAGCGCCTAAAAGATTGGTATCTCATCCCAAGATACCAAAGTAGTTACGACTAATGCCCATATGTACCAAAATTCCTCATGATAGAACTAATGGGGATGCGGTTGGCGTTTATCGGCCCGCATCCTCCGCACTATATAGTCCGGAAGGGCGCCATCCTTCAAGAATGAACCCTGAGTATAGAAGTTATAACGCCATGGGAAGCACGAGTCATCTACCCAGAAAAATGACTCCCTCCAATTTCTAAGCGCGTATAGTTTTCAAGATAACACGAAGCCTACCGGTAGCTTAGCAAAGGATACCCACCCGTGTGACCACGTCGTGTAATAAAACGCGCGGAATAGATGGATAGTGGGGTTAATCGCCAGTAAACGGCAGTTAACCTCAAAATTGGTGATTTTAGCCGCACCGATACAAAGGTGGTGGGATAGGTGCGATCAGTAATAATTTAAGACGTCGCACATAAATAGGGATACGGGCACACGCTGATTTACGAATTCAAAAACGCGCCAGATACCCTACTTTCCCTACGGAAGTTCGAATCGATGATCGCGCATTCGGACAACCGGATGCACGCTGCGGAATAGTAATCCGAGGTGAACTCTGAAGTTCGCCTCGGTTATTCGGATGTGAAGTCGATAACACCTTCACCATTGTATCGTTTTTATACGCCGCACGCCGCGTTATATGTGGAATATTACGGTTTCTTCTTGCCGGAAAAGTTTGAAGCTTTGTTAATGGCGGAAATGTTTTACGGTGGTAATCACCGTAAAAAGGTGGCGTGCTTATATAAGTTCTCTCATCCACGCGATGAACGACACGTGGATTCCACTATCTTCAATATGTGGCTAGGATCACTGATGCGATTGTTGCGATTACTTTACCCGATTTACGAGGCATCCATTTTAAAATACTATGTCTAGATACAATGTATATCTTTCAAAGCGGGAACCTTTTTGGCTTCTTTGCTACGCTCGTAGTTTTCATCGATTGTAGTTATTAGTCTAAGATCCGATCGCCATCGCGATACTAGTTGGGGGGACATGACGACGATAGTCTATATTTGGTCACGCGCCCGACTAAAGTCCGATACTAACGAGCCCAAGACGAACCGGCTAAGCCGATAAGTGTTTGGGCCCACGAAGGCCCAATCCGAAAGTTATTTATGGAATACGATATCGGATATCTTCTAATCTTTAGAGATAATCGCTTCAACCGACTTAGGCGGGATCGCGAAGGTTGGGGAACACTAACCAACAAGGATTGGTGTGTATATAAAGAGAATCCTATCCTCGTTAAAAGTACAATCTAAACCCTAACTCTCCTTTAACTCTAAACCGACATTTACTCACGCCGGAGGATAATCGGGAGACAATCCCACGATAAGCTGCGGTGTTTTCTGCTACTACTTAGCGTGATGCCTCGTTAATCAAGACTAATTAGTGACAAGAGGCGGGAACCCCAAACAAAGTTAACGTCCATTTTCAGATCAACACTCATCCTCCGAAATACGCTAAACAAAGTAAACCTCACTCATTTACCTATACCGTAACAAATTAATACCTTTTACTTGATAAAGAGTCTTACATTTTTCTAAGCATATATTAATGTGTCTTAAATCAAAACATATATCTCAAGTTATTATTATGCATATAATATTACCATTTAGTTCCCATGAAAACAACATATATATTCGTTGGAATCAAATCAAAGGCTAAGGAATAACACAAAGAATCTAGATTCATGGCCATAAGAAATACATTCTCCACCTTTAAATAAGAAATAGATAAAAGAATATAATTAACTATATTTTCTCCTCCTTTTATTTATGGATATGGGATATTTGCTACATGCCGCTTGTTTTTTTTAAAAGGTGCACAAAATTTATATGTAGATAATCCTATTTTTTGTTACATTCACATCAATAAAAAGAGTTTTGTTAGAAGTACATAACTTTTACAAAATGATTGTGTCATGTTAATATATGATACGTAGTATTCTCTATCTTTTTCTAAATTCATCTCATATTTATAGCCAATAGTCACTAAGGCATATTTTTTGTGAAATTTATGTGGTTCTAGCATATCTCTTACCAAATGAATGTTTATTGCTTTTAAACAAACGAGTGTGTTGATTATTCAGTCTTATAATCGTTTCCTAAATAACGTAGAAGCATGTCATCGTTACCAACGAGTTATACAATCATACAAACAATCATACTTGAAGTATTATTGTAAACGATAAACGGATGAGATTTTTCTTTTGTAGTTAATTTCTTGCGGATTACGAGTTTTTGACTATGTGAGATGTCTACCTAGTGAGTTCGAACTTGAATTTTCTTTCTAGGATATCAATGCACATATTAATATCATTACCTTTAGAGACGAAATTAGGATGAGTCTCGGGAGGTCAAGACATTCATGGATTTTTTTTTGATATAATGTTAATTTGTGTAAAAATACTTGATTTTTTATAAATGCATCTGGTTAATAAAATTAGGTATATAATTTTGTTTATTTATCTAACATCCGGTGAATTAGTTCTAACTTGTCAGTGGTTGCAAAATATGTTGTTTTAGTTACTTTCATTAAACAATATTTAAATAAGGAATTAGTTAAATATCCATATTGATAACGTAAATTTGCAAATTAGTGAACGGTTTTGGAGTCACAGTCATATTGAAATAGACCGGTGGTCCGATCGGGTGAGTCCGGTCGAACTAATCTTTTCTTAGCTGTTATTAAGTGGGACCCACCCCCACCACATTGCTTTTAATATCTTGGACCTCACACAAATATAAATATTAGATAAAACTATCCTTGGATCTACCCATTTAACTCATCAATGATAAATCATAAATCTACAAGTAGTTGTGTAAATTTAGACATCCTTGTTTTTGTTTTTTTGCTTCATTTCAGTTAATGTTAAGTGTGGTTATACATAATTATTGGGTTAATTAAATAGGTGGAAGCAGAGGAGACCGGGTGGGCACGTGCCTCTTTCGAAAAATTTTGTAGTGTATTAAAAAAAAAATATTATGGTTATTTTTATAAGGTGATCTTTTAATGAACTGATTTGTAATGTAGTTTTTAAAAATATTAAAGTTTGTTCTATTGACTATAACTTTTTGGCTCCGTCGCTGGTTAAATATGAAAAGTGTTAACAGGTGTATTGAATTTTGAAGGTAAACAATCACTTTTGTAACTTTAGTTAGTTTATTTTTGTGTTTGTGTGGAAATAAACTATTTCTAGTTGTTGACACATTATTAGTTTAAGGTTAAGTGTCATCAACTCATCATATGACATGTACGAGATAAGATTTTGAGTAATTATCTTTGAGTTTCTTAATTTCTTTATTTATCAAAAACCTCCTTTTAATCGGCTCAAATATCAAGTTTATTAGATCAAAAGTGTGTCTACAACTTTATTATTGGGTATGATTACAAAGATAGGGACAAGACACAATTTTATCACATGTATTTACGAAAAATTATATAAAATGAGAAATTCGATTTTTTTAGATCAGATGCATTTAAAAAAATTGATGATTTTTACAAAAATTAACATTACATCGCAAAATTAAATGGATGTTTTTGGACTCACCCTGGTTCTGTCTATGTACAAAGACCATGAGCGGATTTAAGTAGGGCGATCCTTGTGAACCACATAGATTTTTGCCCCATAAGATAAAATTTTGTCAAAACTTTTGATTTCTCCTAAACAAACGAGGTACAAAAATATGTGTTACATATCTTGTTTATTTAGTATATTAAACAAAATTTGTGCACCTCTCATTTATAATACTGAGTCGACAAGGACATGTTTGCAATACTAAATGATTTGCAAGTAACGCAGAAACTAACGGCATGATTTGAAATGTGAAATTCACTAAATATATATACCTATTCAAGAAATTTAGTTTAGGGAAAATAATCCCTGCTGTAAACAGCAGAGATTCTTCTCTGCTGCTAGATATAAATTGGAACCAATTGTGTACATTAAGGATGTTATCAGAGATCATTTTTACAGTGCAACACCAGATAATTCGTTGTTTGCAACTGGGATGTTATCCCCTTTAGTTTAATATACAATGTTCATAAAAAGAAATGCCAAAGTAGAATGAAGTTCAAGGGATTGCAAACACAAAATTAATTTTAGACTAACTATTGTTTTAGCCAATTAACTTTTTATCATACGTAGTAATGATACACTTTTCGTCCATTTTGGGCAAAGTAGTTTCATCATGTTAGACATAATAAGTAACACACTTTAGATTCTTTATTTATAATGCTTTTTGTACATTTGTTGTTTTATTCTACCACGTAGAGTCAAGTTTACCAAAACTTATTTAACTTAGCGGTATGTGAGCGGTTCATCAATTAAAAGATTATGGATTTAAGTCACGGCGTCTTGCTGACAATATGTGAGATTTTGTGTGCAATATGTGTAAGATATTAGGGGTGCGTTTAGTTGGAGAAAAAAATCCAATTTTTTATTTTTAGTTTCTTTTAAAAAGTGGGGATTTAATTCTTGGGTTATTATTCAAAGAAGTCACTAAAGTTTGCGCGAAATTTGTCATAAGTCATTAAAATTTCAAAGTTGTTATTCAGGTTACTAAACTATAAAAAGCAAACATGTCTATAATTTCAGTGATTTTTACATATTTTTTTTGATATGTTAAGTAACATAAATGTCATGTCTTTAAAAGTTCAGTAACTTGGATGACAACTTTCATAAGTTCAGTAATCTGGATGACAACTTTCATAAATTTAGTAATCTGAATGCCAACTTTGAAACTTTAGTGACTTAGGACAAATTTCACGCAAACTTTAGTGACTTCTATGTATAATAACCCTTTAATTTTTCATAAAATGTAAAAAAAATGTGTTCAGTTGACACTGCTTTTTTATATTGTAGAAAAAGAAGGGGGGTTTTGGGTTACAAAGAAAACTTTAAAAAAAATATTTGTAGTTTTTTTTATTAAGTTAGGAAATACAAATTTATATTTTGTTGAAAATTTGATAAAAACAATTAATTTGAATGAAATCTTATTTTAATTTTAATTTTTTTAATTTCTTACAAAACATTTTATGAAAAAGAAAAGTATTTTCTTCCAAGTAAAAGCACCCTAAATATTTGCCTTTCAAAAGACCATAAGTCAAGCCTGTTATTTACACTAGTTCTGTGTTGGCAAAAAAATGAATGATATTTTTGTCATAGAAAGAATAGAGAATAAAATGTAACTATATTTTTCTGAACAAAATTTATACTGAATATAATATTTGTTGTAAATCCAGAAAAAAGTTAGATCTAGTTTAGAACCAACCCATAAAAACATTTTCTATTTAATATTCAAATCAAGGGAGACAACAGTAAATCAAAGAATTAAAGTAACAGAATAGACAAAATAAATATGATTGAGAAGAAAACTTTTTTTGTTTATTTGCTGCTATATGTCATTTCCAACCATTATGGGCTATGGCCCAATTTCAATAAATATATGTACATTTGATGTGTTAAAAATTTGTTTATCACAACTTAAAATATCAATACCATTATACATATCATTTTTTAGATTTCATACCGTCGGTTTGATCGATCATATGTTTTTGGTTATACATAAGTTTTGGTAAATCATAGTTTTCGAGCTTTTGGTTGGTTAATCCATTGAGTAAAGTTTGAGCTCACCGCCACATAAACTTAAAGCTGGTAAAACTCATCCTTTCAAAAAGGTTGGCAGGGTTGTTCGCATCAAGCATGATTCGAACTTGAGACTTAAATACTGATTGACAGCCACAAGTTTTTTTTCTGACTAAGCCACTCTGTAAAAACCAATTATTATTATTATTATTATTTTTTTTACTTCTGAATTGTTACCGGTGAATTATAGTGTTTCAAGTTCATGTGTCGGGTTGATTACTTTTTTCTAACGACAAGCTCATACACGTCTTTATCCACGTATTTATGCTAGATGCTCAACACTTTAGGAGAAAAACACCTTAAGCAACTCACTACCGATCACTTTACGTACGCTTTGTTGAACATTGGATTCGTTTACATGTCTAAAGAAATGTAAAGCAAAATACATATAGAAAGTATAAACTAGTCCGTATGTATCGGCTTCATTTTGGTAGAATAAAGTTTACTCTAAAGTTCGAACACATATATAGTAACTAGAAGCACTGCACTGCGCAATGCATGGCAGTGCCGTGAACCATTTTCACATGAAAGAACGTTTTTCATTTTGACTATATATATCATCTACATTTTTATTTTCAATACACACTACTTTCAAGTTACTCAAACATTTCTTATCAATTAAGTGAATCTTGATAATAGATTAATCCCGATATCATCAATAAAATATAACCTCCAAAATTAGTTGTTTTGTCATTACAAAGCCTAAACGTAACCATTAACCTCAAAACAACTTCGGCTAAAATTAAACATTAACCAATCAACAAAATTCGACTAACACTTTAAATCCAAATGCTCGGCTTGAAATAAATTTTAACCAACAAAGATAAAACCCACTATTAACATTCTAACTTAATATCAAAATTAGCCCAAAATCAAATATATCAAACAAATAATATACGGCCAAATTACCTTTAATGAATCGAAAACCATTTTTAGCCTAAATAAACTTTAATCAATATCTTGGATATTAAGGCCCATAATAAAATACCAAAGAATTTGTGTGAGATCATTTGGCCAGCCCAATTAACATAACTTACACCCAAGAAGACAGTGACAGTTGGTGTGGTGGGGCAGATCTCATGGGAAAAAGTGTTGTCACCCAAGACTTTTTGCTAATTAAGACCATTTTACTACGATACCAACACATCCCTCTCTGTTATAGTGCATATGTTTATTTTTATTTATTTTTAAAATAAAACAATATATTTAACTAAAATTCAATTTCATTAATGACAACAAATTATATAAAATAAAAAAGATCATCAAATTAAAATAGTACATTAAATAAAATAAAAAAGTATGTAAAATAAAAATTAGACGTAAAAGTAAAATTAAATTAGTCTTTGGAATAATATAAGGTCCGGATTCATTTTTTTCCGCCTCGATGATAGCCGCGTCAACCGAATCCATCTTGTTCATTTTGATTGCCAAGACCTTTATATCCTCGGGCTTTTTTTTTTTTTTTTTTTTTTTTTTTTGTAGAGTGCTTTGGCCTTCAAGTTAAAATAATGATTTAGTGCAATATTTCAATTGTAAAAATTAAAACCCAAGTTAAATACAATTTAATTCCTTGTGAATTACGAGTCCAAGTAAAATCAAAAACAATTTAAAAGCCCAAACAAATTATATCAAGCTTTAACAAAAATTTCATTCCCTTTGTTTAACAGCCCAAGTCTAAACAAAAAAATAACCCAACTCCAATCCATTTAATCACTCGGTATCATTTCCACAACCCTAAACACACACACACACACACATTATCATTAGCCGCTTCTCTCACCTACCTTATCTCTCCATCCAACTCATCTCAAAAACTCATCTCATCTTGTTTTCCATCATCACAACACCAATATCTTTATCCTTTCCAACCAAGCACAACTTTTTGTTATTATAAACAGTTAGCTTCGAAGAGGCAGGAAGACCACGACCACAAAGACCACGACTTCAAGATCCTTTGGAGGGTCTCGGGTAGGTTCAACATCATGTTGTTTTTCTTGTGTTTTGACAACCGAAAGAAATAAAGGATGAAAACAAATTGTTTTTGTTCTTTCTTTGAGATTATCGGATAGTGTAAAGAAGCTAAGCTTCAAAAAGATTGATGATGATATTACTTTCGTTTGTTTGACCTTCAAAGATCTTGATATTTCTTTTAATAACACGAAAGAAATTAACTGAGATCTTTTCAATTTCGAGTTTTGAATGATTGTGAGTGTTGGGGAATAGGATTTGGTTTTGTCGATAATAGGATTTGGTTTGGTTTTTTGACTTGGCTAGGTTGTGACTTCATTTACAGTCAAAATAAGCACCGGTGGTGGTGGTGGTGCGGAGAGCCTGAGGCGATTTGTCTATTACTGCTTTAGACAGAAAAGTGAAAGGGAGACGAATGTATTTGTTATGATTTGTTTTGGCGGTAGTAAGGAGATGGTATATGAAATAGATGTTCACGAGTATGAGATTTTTGATGTTTCTTTCTTGGTGTTTATTAGTGTTCGAGCAAATTTCCGTAAGTGCTCTTCACCGATCCTTGGGAGGTCCCAGAGTCGCCCCGCGAAGGTCTTGCGCTACTCCTTCGCCTCTAGGTCGAATAAGAAAGAACACCGTTAGCTCGCTTGGTTTTTAATCCGAGACCAAGCTCCGGTGTGAGAGTAAGTATATGCTTGGCATAAGTTCTAGTGAGAGAAACTAGAGAGAGATAGTAAGAGAGGTGAGTGAGGAGTAAAGTGTCTAGCGAAGTCTGTGAACCCCTTTCCACTAGGGTGGATTGGTCTATTTATACTACCTGGAGTGTGCTCCACGACACAAGTACTGTGGGGACTGGTTTGTCACTTATGTGCGGCATGTAAGTTGCTGATGAGCACCAGGCGTGGTCCTCGGGATCCAAGTTGTCGTTATGCCACAAGTACTAACCGCGACCGAGCCTCTGCTTATTCGTACATCATTGTACTTGTATGTCGCCTACTAGTGTACTAGCTCCGATGCGAGCATTGCTCCGCCATTATGTCTCCGAGCGATAATCGGTTTACCAATATACTTCCGAGGTGCATCGCTTCATCACTATGCTTCGAGCGTGCATCGCTCATCAATATACTTCCGAGCAAGCATCGCTTCATCAATATACTTCCGAGCAGTGCATCGCTCATCACTATGCTTCCCGAAAGCGTGCACCGCTTCATCAATATACTTCCCGAGCGTGCATCGCTCATCACTATGCTTCCCGAGCAGCATCGCCCGAGGTGCACCGCCCGAGTAGAATCGCTCCGTCACTATGCCTCCTGAGTAGGCACTGCTCATGCATCATTATCTTAGGAATATTAAGGACTTATTGTGATTATCTTCTCCAAAGTATCCGGAGGAGACCATACCTCATCATGTCCCCCAGTCTAGTATCAATGTATTGTCAAAGAGTTGGTGCTAGACTCAAAAGAAAAAGTTTGTCTAGTTCGGAGGCCAAAATTGCCAAAGTGTTGGTGCTCTCGAGAATTTTGTCTATCTGTTCGAATGTCTCAATCAGGGATGAAGGAGTTTTGAAGAATACCCTTAATATTCAAGTCCGACACGGAGTGAGTCACTACCCATACTACTTCCCTTATCCCCAAAGGTTCGTCTATTCATTCACCTACTCTAGGGAGATTATCGCCACTGACCGGTCACAAAGTGGTTGCAAAGGCTAAGGCGTTGGCTAGTTTAAAACCTCTGCTAAGTCATGAGAGCCTTCCAATGAAACCAAAGAAGGAGATTAACCAAGAGAAGTTCCAAAGTAGGGTCTAGTGAACCATCAAATGAAGAAGGTGATGAGGTTGACAAGAGACTTTCCTCTCGACCGTATAAGTGTTCAGTCATGACGGAAGAGTATCGATTCGGTTGGAGATTCCCATTTGTAATTCACACCACGTATTTTAGTGGTGAATTGAACGCCATATCTCCATAGTCGAGGCGAGGCGAATCCACTTCCCAAGGTGATGTTCCTTATGTTGTCAGTCACTCGAATCGTGCTGTTATTGTGCCATTATGCCAAATTTGGCTAATTAGAAAGGTTACTCGCTCGTCCAAGTGTTCGTTCGAAGGTTAAGAGATTTTTCGAACATACCAATAATTTTGGACCGTGTACCTCATCATGCCCCCCAGTCTAGTAGTAATGTATTGCCAAAGAGTTGGTACTAGACTTTTGAAAATTTGTCTCACTAGTTGAGTATCCCGCTCAAATGTCTATGTTAGAGTTCCATGCCTACTCCGTCGTTGTGTTTCATTCGGAGCTTTATTTGGTTAGAATAACAACTCGTGGGTTTCATTCGAGTTTCATCGAAACTTGAAGGCTTCGATCGGAGTTTCATTTAAATCTCTTTATTCGTGAACATCACAATTGTAGGGTTTCAATCAAGTTTGTGGGCTTGGGCATCACGATTAGTGTTTCAATCAAAGTTTGTATTCGAGCTTAGGCACACGAATAGGGTTTCAATCGGAGCCGTTTTCTGAGAATAGTTTTTCATGTTGCCCAAAGCGCCACAAACTCTTGGGTTTCATTCGGATTTTTGGGTTTGGGTATCACGATTAGTGTTTCAATCGCAGTTTGTGGGCTTGGGCATCACGATTGGTGTTTCAATCGAGCAATTACTTGTACCACAATTCTAGGTTTAAATCGGAGTTTCAATCACACACCAAAGGATTTTGTTCGAGCTTTAGTCACGAGCAAAAACCCAATGGTTTTGTTCGAGTTCAATTCACAAACCAAAGGTGGTTTGCTTCAAGGTTTTATCACAATCCCAAGTGACTCGCTCGAGTATTATTCACAAACCCGAGTTTTTATTTGGAGCTTTTATTAGCATCACAAACTTATGGTTTCGCTCGTAGCTTTCATTCAACTAGCATCGCAAACTTATAGTTTCATTCACGCATTTATTAGCATTACAAACTTAAGTGTTTCGCCTCAAGATTACAAACTTAAGTGTTTCATTCGAGCTTTTACTAAGACATGGTCTCCATTAGAGGCCATACCAAGGGTTTTGATCGGAGTACCCTTAACCTAAAGGGGTTTCACTGAAGGACTTGGGTAATTCACGAATAAGGCTCTCGATCGGTATAGCTACTCGACGGAGTTTTTCTTCGGAGTTTGTTGCGATTTCATGAGTAAGAAATTCAATCAAGAGAAGTATCTCTATCGGATCTTTTAACCTTTAAGCTTTTATCAAAGTTTTCCGCTTCTAACTCAAAGAGGTCTCAATCGGAGGTTTTTTCACGAGGGGATCTCCATCGGAGCTTAACACTTCAAACTTCACTTTTTATTTATTTATTTATTATATATACACAACTGCTCCGCCCCAAGGTTTCGTTCGGAGGGAGACCACAACGTGTCTCGATCAAAGGTGTTTTACTCGTAGGTTTCGAGTAGTGAGTTTCAATACGATAGAGTCTCCATCGGAGGTACTCAATCAGAGGTCTCCATCGGAGGTGTTTCGCTCGAGATCTCCATCGGAGGTGTTTCACTTTGAAGGCTTCGCATGGTGAGGTCTCCATCGGAGGTAACCAATATCTCCCTCGGAAGTCTGTTATCTTAATCGAAAGTTTATACTTAGACTCGATTGGAGGTGCTCCTTTGCACGGACTTCATATGGAGGGGTGCTACATAATATTGACCAAGTGTTTCGATCGGGGTCTCCAACAGAGGAGTTCTCGCTCGGAGGTGACTAAGGTCTTGGTCTGAGTGAGATTTGTTGAGGCAAAAGTCTCGATCGGAGGACTTCCAAGGTCTCGATCGGAGGTGTTTTAAGATTTCGATCGGAGGTGTTTTACTTGGAGGTTTTGATTGATAAGTTTCGATCGCCGGGTTTCGATCGATGGCTTCAAACCCGATGTTTTCAACATTAGTATTTTGACCGAGGTTTTAATTCCAAAAACTTATTCGAGGTTTTAGCTTAAAATTTTGTTCGGGCTTTGTTTGAAGCTTAAAATCACAATCCAAGGGTTTCAATCATAGGTACCTTTATAATCCAAGTGGTCTCGATTGGAGGAGAGTCTCGTTTGGAGAAGGGTCTCGTTCGGAGGAGAGTCTCACTCGGAGTTTTTCAATCGGAGTTTTATTTGGCTAGCACAAAAAACGCGAGGGTTTCGATCGAAGTTTTGTTCACTAGCATTTGCAGCTTTGAGTATTTATGAGTTCATGCTTATGCCCTCTTGGGATGGTATCGAGGTAAGGGATAAACCAAAGGATGAGTCTGCTCATATTACTCCTGATGAGCGCACAACCGAGCATGCTCAAGAGATTTTTAAGCTATTATTCGTGACTCAAAACTACACCTAGGGGAATGTTACAGAGCTCAGTATCGAAGTTTTTGGGGAGTAAGGAAATATAACTCTTCCAGATTCGATACATGCAGTAAGGCGTTAGCTTAAAGTTAAGGTTCTAACATTCAGGTGCTAATGCTCTATAGGCAGTTATGAGCTCTCCCACAGAGGTGATATAAGACATTCAGCTATCAATGACCAGAGGATGTTTCGAAGAGGCACTAGCTCGGAGGGCTATTACATAACAGAGTGTTAAGTGCATACTCTTATTCCTTTGCATACTAGCTCTTTACGAATCATACTCCTAAGGGTAGGTATTCGACCGCCCATGTGTGAATCATTTTCATAAGAACATTTATATTTAGACTGTATCTCACGGTGCAATATCATGGTACAAGCTTATAGTTTAAGTCAAGCCTAGTGACTAGTAGGGAGGAGATGCTCCTCCGGAGGAGACACTCCTAATCTACCGATGACATCACCTTGCCAATAGGTGTAAACTATACATGCTCCTAGAAAGCCTAACACAAGGCCCTTCATGCACGAAGTGTGTTTTAGGTACGAGGCCCAAATATATACTATGAATTTTATCATATGCATTGTTTGCAAGAGGCTAAGGAAATATTAATAGTTACGCCACCAACGTAACGACTTATGTGCTTTTAACTCGCATGGTAGTTTAAGAATGCGTAAAACAAAGGGTTCAAGCACTTACACGTATCTAAACCGATATGTGAGATTAACAAGTGGTCTTGGATGAATGGCGTTTCGCATGGCCTTGATCCATCGGAGGAGTATCCTCTTATCTCCACCTATGGACTTTCCCGACACTCCTTCGGTCCAAAGACCTCCCGATCCTCCGCACGAGTCTACGAGGAATTGTTTTCTTTACCCCTATTGCCAAGTTCCTCGATCATGATTTAACACCTCAATGTTTTTGCTTCACGAATGTCGGAGAAGGTCCTTCATGAACCTGCCCGGTGGGACGGAGGATCTTCCCGAGAGGTCCTCCAGGTCCCTTGTATCCCGTGTTCAAGTTTTTCCTTCTTCCGATGAGAGTCCCTAATACAACCGCCCATTGCTTAGAACTTAGTAGATTGGTATAAGGGTCCCACGGATGGCGCCAATGTTCGAGCAAATTTCAGTAAGTGCTCTTCACCACGATCCTGGGAGGTCCCAGCGCTCCTGCGAAGGTCTTGCGATTACTCCTTCGCCTCTAGGTCGAATAAGAAGAACACCGTTAGCTTGCCCGGTTTTTAATCCGAGACCAAGCTCCGGTGTGAGTAAGTATATGCTTGGCATAAGTTCTAGTGAGAGAAACTAGAGAGATAGTAAGAGAGGTGAGTGAGGAGTAAAGTGTCTAGCGAAGTCATGAACCCCTTTCCACTAGGGTGGATTGGTCTATTTATACTACCCGAGTGTGCCCACGACACAATCTTGTGGGGACCGGTTTGTCACTTATGTGCGGCATGTAAGTTCTTGATGAGCACCAGCGTGGTCCTCGGGATCCAAGTTGTCGTTATGCCACAAGTACTAATTGCGACCGAGCCTCTGTGCTTATTCGTACATCATTGTACTTGTATGTCGCCTACTAGTGTACTAGCTCGGCGAGGCATTGCTCGTCATTATGTCTCCGAGCGACATGGTTTACCAATATACTTCGAGACGCACCGCTCATCACTATGCTTCCGACGAGCATCGCTTCATCAATATACTTCCCGAGCAAGCACCGCTTCATCAATATACTTCCGAGCAGCAATCGCTCATCACTATGCTTCCGAGCAGCACCGCTTCATCAATATACTTCTGAGCGAGCACCGCTCATCACTATGCTTCCGACAGATCGCCCGAGCGCATCGCCCGAGGTGCACCGCCCGAGTAGAACTGCTCGCCACTATGCCTCCTGAGTAGGCACTGCTCATGCATCATTATCTTAGGAATAGGAATATTAAGGACTTATTGTGATTATCTTCTCCAAAGTATCCGGAGGAGACCATACCTCATCAATTAGTTTGAGATATGTGTAAAGTGTAAACCATCAGTTCGTTTTATAATAAGATATCGTAACTGACATTTTAATGTATATCAATAATTGTTTTTCAGTTTCATATGTTACAAATTAGGTCATAATATAAGAAGTGAAAGTGGTAACCAAAATTTAATTATGTTTTATGACTATTAATTATAGCCGGGTAAAATGCATTGGGTTGTTACAATTCTTTATGAGTTAGTATTAATTTAATAGAAAATTTAATATGTATGGACCTTTTTGTATTCATCATAAAGTCTGTTTGTGTAAAACATTGACTAATGGATTGTTAAATTCCTAATTAAGAAATGTTTTTGGTCTTACACTTTTTAAGACTTCTTTAAATAGAAAGTCCCAAACATTTTATAAAGTAGTATAGATAGTATAGATAGTAAACAGCCATTCTTGTATAGCAACAAAATTGAAAGAAAATGTTGCAACTTCACTTGATCTTTACAAAGCACTAGGGGTGTTCACGGGTTGGGTAATATCCACAGTAACCGAAAACCGAAACTGAATCGAACCGAAAATAACTGAACCGAATTTATGACCGAACCGAATTGATCAAAACCGAACCGAACCGAACTAAATATTTGGTTATCGGGTTGGATATGGTTTTAGAACGGTAACCAAAACCTAATTCATATTAAATATATATTTTTCTATGTATATATATGAAAAAAATCACTAAAACTCTTTTTAATATAAATATAACATGATTTAAGCTTGAAAAAATATTTTGTGCTAAAATATATATAATTAAATAAAAATAATTATAATTATGTAATTGGGTTATTCGGTTCGGTTTTGATTCGATTGAATCAAATTTAATTTCGGTTCGGTTCGATTTTCGGTTATACCCAGAAAAAAAAATTAACCAAACTAACCGAACCGAATAACCCGATAACCGAACCTATGAACACCCCTGCAAAGCACTATTGAATGATGTGGGCTTTTGGATTCTTGTAATGACATGAAATTGACCAACACAAAGTGGCATGAATATGTGTTATGATATGATTAGCAAAGCACAATTGTACTTTCACAAGCAACATTTTTGCATACAAAAAGTCATAAAGAAAACAAATTAGACATGACCACTTTTGTTCCTATGGACACATCACACTCATAGTATATAAGATATTTTCTACACACATATCCTATCATTGTCTGCAGACATGTAATACAACACTATATGTATCAAGGTGCCTTATCTTCGCGGTATGTGTATGACTTATCAACTAAAAGGTTCTGGGTTGAAGCTGCGTTCAAAATATGAGAGTTATTATGTACGATAATAGGTAATTTAGTTGCGTAATAGTACATCTCTCAACAATCAACAACCGAGATATTATAACCATCAAACAACACAGTTATGCACAACATGCGCCATTTTTTATTTTTTCTTTCTAATTTAGCTACTTATACTAAAAAAGACACGCATCATAAAAGAATGAGGCCAAATCAAGATTACCGGCTTCGACAATATTCAAATAAAGATATACTAAAAGGTTTATTCACTCTATTCCTACCAATCACAGGGGTAACATAATCAGTTCCCTCAACCTACCGTTCCACAAAAGAAATGTTATTAGCCTCATTACAAAACTAAAAGGTTCAAAGGCTAACAAAATGTTTTTAAACAAAGATAATAAAGTTCAATAAGATTCATATGGTACATATCAACAAAGAGATTCGAGCACCTATATTCCAGTTTCACAAAATACTTCTTATCATACCTGGTGTCCTGGGCTTGTGTGTTTGCTTAAAAATCCATAGTCTTAGGGGGTCAAGAATGTATTAGTTGACAAAAGTCAGTTCACCAGCTTCTTGTGCCTGGTAGAAGTCGCAAGATTTCTTGTTGTGACCTGTTTGCTTGCAGTTTGTGCATGTTACCGTTCTCTTTGTTGTTTCGAACTCCTTTTCTTCCCACTCCATGTTCTTCTTTACAACTGCTGGTTTTACAGGTATGGGAGGAAGCACGAGCACTGTTACTAAACCTTGTCCCTTTTCAACCCCTGGTTTTCCGACCTCGAACTTTTCACTTTCTTCCATTTCAATGGGTACTTGGTTTATGGACTCTAAGTAGGTTAAACGATAAGCATCAACAGTGAAGTAGCTTGCGCAGTATTCATACGGGTTTCTACCAATCAATGCAAAAACAGCAAGAGAGTGACGGCACGGTAGACCAGTTTCTTTCCACCCTAAGCAAGTACAACTCCAATCACCAATATTCACAACATGAGTCGATTCCTCACGAACCTCAAATAGGGTATCAGAAGAGATCAAAACTTTCAAACTACACGATCTGAGGCTCTCGTCTTGCAGTTGTTTCTCCTTTGAAGGAGTAAGGTGTGTATTCCACATACATGCATCCAACTTAGCATCAGTTATGGCATCAATCATGGTACGTATTAAAGCGTCTATTTTTTGTAAAATAGACGACTCCTGATAATCCTCCATCAACTTAGCAAGTGATCCGCCGACATCATCTGTGATGTGGTTATACCGCTCGCCCTTGAAAGATGAAGCCGCCCAATGTTGAGGCTCAATTTGCATCACCCAGTCATACACCTGTGATGATATCAGCTTAATCTGCTCTATTGACTTTCTAAAACCAACAAGACGAACAGCGTGTGCTGCAGCCAAGAAATAAACTGGCAAGAAAGATTTCCCGTCCACTAGATACGGACCCTTCATCACATTTCTCTTAAAACTCTCTAAAAGATGGTAAATTGAATAACCGACATAAGCATCTTGAAAAACCTCAAAAACAGACATCTTCAAATTCTTTTCCATATCAAAGACAAAAGTCATGGGTTGCGAGTACAAGATTGCAGCTTTTAACTGTTCCAAGAACCAACGCCAATTGTCGTCATCCTCAACGTCTACTATAGCAAATGCAACTGGGAAAAAATCATCGTTTCCATCAATAGCGTTAGCTGTCAATAAAACTTCGCCATACATGGACCTCAGAGAAGTAGATTCAAAGAAAAGAAGGGGACGACAACTGTTTTGGAATCCATATAATGATGCGTAGAAGGACACAAATAGAGCTTTAAATCTTTTGTTCTCGCCAACAATGAGTTTAGAAATGCTGCCGGGATTTGTTTCAATAATCTTGTCGCAAAACCATGGTAACAGATTATACGACTCTTTATCTGATCCTAAACGTTCATCTCTGACAACCATAGTTCCACGCTTCAAATCGACCCCCGAGTCCTTTAAAAGTTGATTAGTAATTTTCTTTGGTTTCAAACGTGGTGATTTTTGCAGCTTCTCATTTAATAAAAGTTGATTAGCAATTTCCTTTGGTTGCAAATGTGGTGATTCTTGCAGCTTCTCATTTAAGGTAATTACCAACGAATTCACTCTTGATTCCAAATCACATGTATGTACATTATTCATCGTCTTTATCTTAAAAGACTGTGTAGTCGGGACCCAAACGGCGTTAAACTTCCAAGAACAACCTTCACCGGTACATACACCACTCGCACGATCTGTATCATTTTTCTTGAGTTTATATTCAAAGCCATTTTTTTTCTTTTTTTTGAAAAGCTTATATCCAAAGCCATTTGCCATAGCATATCTCTGTAACGCTTCACGAAACTCATATACATCTGAGAACTCCTGACCAACACCAGAAATGGCAGATTTCCACACAGATACTACAGTCTCAACTGACGCGTCATCATCAATAATGGCAAAAGCAGAGGGCCCCACAAGCTCGTCAATTTCTTGATCACTGCTGTCAGCTTTAGTAGGTCGTGGGCAGCGTGCTCTTTTTCTAACTGAATTTGCCTCCGTAGAAGCATCTGAAGAAGAATCGCTGGTCGGACTCTTGGGAACTTTATCTTCTTTCTTTGCTTCCTTATCTTTCTTGGCACCCACTTTGCTCTGTTTTACCCTCTCTTTTTTGGGACCCCCTTTGCCTTTTTTTACTGTTTCGTCTTTCTTGGTTTCTACGTTATTATTGTTTACAGTCTCGTCATTCTTGGTATCGCTTTGCCTGTAGGTATCATCAATTTGTCTGATAAGTATGCTTGGCACTTCTAATATAACTACAGGTGGCACTTTCAAACCCATTTACTACTTAATAAGCCGATTCCTGTTATCCCCAACAGGTCAACCGCGAAATAAAACATTTAAAAAGTAAATGGGCAGAATGGGGCAAAAGTCGCCCACAGTGTAGATCCAAGGTGTTTGAAGACGTTTTCGGTTTAGATCATAGTTATTTGTTGTGTTTGGTCCGAATCCGTCATCTATAATACATCTCTTTCTTGGTATGTTAATGAAATAACCTAACCTCACCTTATTATCATTTTATCTTCGATTAAAAACAATAAAACGAATCTTTGAAAAAGGTTTTTATAACTTTCGATTCACACACGTCTTTTGTGAATCGAATCTCACCAAAACGTGTTTAAAACAAAGGTATCATCATCTTTGTGGTGTTTTCGGGCTAAAAATCGAAAAGGGTGTCGAGTGCTTATTTTTAAGCACTCGACAAATGCTCATTACCAACTAATTAATTTTGTTGCTTTTGTTTTGGTCTCGGATACAAACGGCTAACCCCAAAGGCTTTGGGCCGAAGCCCATGTGGCTCGGATTTGGATTTTTTTAGTTGTTTTCACATGTTTAGGGTTTGAGCCGAGACCATTTTGGTCTTGGTGGTGCTTGGATTTGCTTATTCACTTTATGTTGGCTTATTTTTGGACACAAGCTTATGTATTTGGCTTATTTCTACTTATCGCGACTTATTTGACTTATTAATAAGCTTTTAAGCTTATTTGGGACATTGTTGTTTTCGGTGTTAACACAACCCGGGGAAGTTCTATTTATGTGACTTGTGGCTTATTCGATTCACTAATAAGCTATTTGAGCTTATTTGATTGTTAGTTGTGTCAATGTGAAAATGACCCAAAGGGGTGTTAGTTTTGACTTTTGGTTCGAGAGGGAAAAGCCACACGTAAGGGTGTGTTTGGTTTCGTTAAAAACAAAAGAAAACATATGTAATGCATTGACTTTTGACAAAATAAGAAAACGTGAAGGGTTGTTTGTTTCGGACTTATATTAATCGGCTCATTATTTTCGGCTTATGCCGTGGCTCATTTTCGATGTAGTGTTACGGGTATTGCTTATTTGGTTTTGTTTTTAGGATACGGGTCGGTTTGGAGTTAATAAGCCCAACCGATGTGGTTGTTGGACTTATTGGGTTGACGAGGACAATAAGGGCCCAATAAGCACATTGGTAATGTTTATTAGCTCATAACTTATTCTACTGACTTACTAGTTTTTTGACAGCTTATAGGTCTCGGCGCGGGTTAATAAGCTATCGAATGGGTTATTGGTTTTATTGGGTTGACGAGCCCAATAGGGCACAATAAGCCGTCCGAATAACTCTGTGTGTGTTTTTTAGTTATATTCGGATGATGATGATGGTAAGGGTAGATTATGGATTTTGGTATTCTATTTCCGTTTTCCACATGGCCTAATATAGTTCACCAGTAACAATAAAGATACTTTTAGATAGCGAAAGAGACGTGTAACATACTTTGAAGCGGTCTTCCCATCTAGCAAGCATTTTGAAGAATCTTCCATGATAACATCAGTAGGAACTGGATTAGCTGGAACAATCGCGACTGACGATGAACCAGGAACCTGAGAAATGGGCATAGGGGTAGCAGGAGAATCTGCACCTTTTGGTTTTGGTGTTCGTGCCTTTTCCCTTGGACCTTGGTCATTTGCACCGACACTCATATTCCTCCATTTATCCTACAAGTATAGATAATATGATCGCACAATTAATAAAGATAATATGTGTGTATGAAATCATGTTCATCGTACTTTTAATTTGCTAGCCTATAAAAGTAAACTATCATTCGGAAAACATGGTTCACATTCCACTTCTCTAGATCAAATAGCATTATATCATCTGTCCACCTGTTACTCCAAATCAACTAAATGTTTTATTGACACCACCAGTAATTAAAAACTATCTTAAATATATATCCTAGTTTCCTAAAGATCTCAAAAATAAATATCAAATTCAAAATACAAAAATACAATAACATCAAAATTCGCAAAACGTTGACAACCAACCAGCATTGACTTCCACACACGGTAACCGGCCCCGACATTAACATTAGCAATATATTACACCGAATTCTTACAACAACAACAACAACAACAACAACAACCCAATCCCGCCGGGCAGGGTATGGGGGAGGTAAAATGTAGACAGATCCTACCCCTACTCCCGGGTAAACCCGAGGGTAAAGAGACTGCTTCCAACGAGACCTCCGGCAAGTGCATGTGTGCGGGTGAGATAGGAAAGAAATACGAGCACAAGACAAACAATAATATGCAAAACGCAAGCAAAAGAAAGCAAGCATAACAAGCAAAGCAGACAAAGCATAAACAAAATAGAAAACCGTGCAAAAGCACAAGCAAAATAGCACAAAAGCACAGTGCAACCAAAAACAAAGAGCCAAGACACAGAGAAAAGCATGCCAACCTAAAGGGAGCAACACAGAGCAAAGCAAAGCAGTACACGGTGCCTAAAGCCAAGGCAAAACACACGAGGCAACAAAAACCAAAACGCAAGGTGCGAGAAAAGCATGCAAACCTAGGGGAGCAACACATAGCAACGCAAACAACGCACTGGGCCTAAAGCTACGGCAAAGCATAAACGAAGCCACAAAAACCAAAAACGCAAGGGGCAAGGCAAGAAAGACACCTAAAAGCCAAACACCGAAAAACAACCTAAACATCAAGGTGCACCTAATTTAACGCAAATATTACAGCAAATTGATTAATACTGACTTCAAAACCTAACGCCGACAATTAAATTCATCTAATATCACAGTTGACCGGTCAAGAAGGGCTTTGGGATGGCGCTAGGTCCTTGGGTAATGGTCAGTCGACACTCAAAAAGAGTGCACAGGTCGTTTTTAACCTTTTGTAGAAATACATGTAAAGATCACAATATTACACAAAGCTTAATCAAATTACATCTCATTCATATACTTATCAGAATCTCCACTAACACTTCGATCTAAACATAATTTAACACCAAAATCAAACCTGACTGATCAAAATATATATAATTACAGCTGCAGCTTCTAGCCTTCTATTACCTCACGCTTTTATAAAACAAAAAGCTACTCCAAACTGCTATTGCTTGTACCTAGAACTAGTTTGCTGAAAACAGATAAGTTCATAAGCCCATTAATAAGTTTAAACAAATATCCCCCTAATATTCAATCTCATCACAAACTATATAATAAAGTTATACAATAATCCTGAAAAATTTACTCATAACCACAAAACTACATAAATATTCCTTTCAATATCAAACTTTCAAAAACTTAATGTCAGAATTAAGGGGGTGTTTATTTAAGCTTATTTTTTAGCTAACGAGCTTATGTAATTTCGGCTAGTTTTTCATAAGCTCAAACTTTCGGCTCATTTTGTGACCTACAGGCTTATGAAAAACAAGCCCCAAAATCTCTATATAATAGCCGGACAGCTTACGAAATATACGCCGAAATCATATAAGCTCATAAGCCAAAAGAAAGAAAAAAAAAAAAAAAAAAAAAAAAAAAGAAGCTTAGAGGGTGTTTGTTTAAGCTTTATATATGGGCTCATAAGCCGAAAAGTTCGGACTTATGAAATATAAGGCGAAATCAAATAAGCTCATAAGCCCACAAATAAGCTTAAACAAACACCCCTATGTGAGCTTATTTGATTTCGCCTTATATTTAATAAGCCTCAATTTTTTGGCTTATTTTGAGACTTTTGGGCTTATATAACTTTATCATATCATAATACACTTGTATAATCCCACAAGTCTCAAAATAAGCCAGAAAATTTGAATTTATGAATAAGCTTAAGCTCGAATTTTCCAGCTATTATATAGAGCTTTTGGGGCTTAATTATCATAAGCCTGTAGGTCTCAAAGAAAATTTGAATTTATGAAAAATAAGGCGAAATCAAATAAGCTCATAACCCCACAAATAAGCCGAAACCTACAATTCATAGCATCAAATTACACAAAGTAATCAACATATATAAAAAGTGAGTATGATTATATACTTTGAGATCGATATTTGATCTGGAATACAAATGAGGATTAAACTCAGGATCCTTTTGAATATTCTTCCATTTTCCGGTGCCGTGTTTTGCAACTCCGGTGCGTAACGCATCTTCTTCCTCCTGCGTCCATTTTTGCTTCGGGTTACCCATGGCCGTTCCGTTCACTCTGTGTGTGTTTTTTAGTTATATTCGGATGATGATGATTGTAAGGGTAGATTAGGGATTTTGGTATTCTATTTCCATTTTCCACAAGGCCTAATATAGTTCACCAGTAACAATAAAGATATTTTTAGATAGCGAAAGAGACGTGTAACATACTTTGAAGCGGTCTTCCCATCTAGCAAGCATTTTGAAGAATCTTCCATGATAATATCAGTAGGAACTGGATCAGCTGGAACAATCGCGACTGAAGATGAACCAGGAACCTGAGAAATGGGCATAGGGGTAGCAGGAGAATCTGCACCTTTTGGTTTTGGTGTTCGTGCCTTTTCCCTTGGACCTTTGGCCATTTGCACTGACACTTGTATTCCTCCATTTATCCTACAAGTAGATAACATGATCGCGCAATTAATCTTTACTACCTTATAATGCATTTAGGACATTCTCTAAATAGCAAGGCTTAAAATTTAGACTTTGTAACTTACTTATTATGGAAATATAATGTCTCTTGCTAAATTAATACATACACATGCTAGCTTAAAAGTTAAGCCAATACTTGTAACATTAGTAGTCATTGAATACAAAATTTAAAGTCCCTCCAATATTTGTAAAGCCCACTTTTATGACTTTAAAAGCCATGTATTGTAACAGCCTCATTCTTGCATCCCACTTTAACAACCCATTAAATGTATTGATTAGTACAAAACGGGTATAAAAACCCACAAATAAACACACACAAAAGACCAATCATATCCCACACTCTCTCTCAAAAACGTAAATTGCCACTCTTGTGCTAAATAGCAACCGACGCCACCAACTAAATCTGCCACCACCGCTAACGGCATGTGTCGGCATCACCACCCCTTGACATGGTCTAGGTGGTTGCACGCCAAAAAATTTAGTTTGAGGGTACCCGCCGCCGCAACGCGCGGGTACCCTGCTAGTAAAGATAATATGTGTGTGAAATTATGTTCATCGTACTTTTAATTTGGTAGCCTATAAAAGTAACTACTATCATTCGGAATAAGTAAAGGTCATGACCCCGAATAACTTATGCCAATCAATGATTTGCATTGGTACATAAAAAGCAAAAAATGAACGCAGAACGCACTTTCGACTTAACTTCTACATCAGCAACACAAATAATTTACTATCATATTAAATGTTTATGAGATCATATTCATCGTACTCTTTCATTCGTAGCCTATAAAGTAAAGTAACTAGGTAAACATATATCGTACTTATCTCAATTAATGATTCACGCTGGCACTTCAAAGCAACAATAATAATGTAAACCTGACTCCAAAAGAAAGAGAATCAAGTCACTTTCAATATAACCATCAGCAACACAAACAATTTACATTATTCAACATACACAGCAATCATGCTCTCAGATAAACTTGCTAAATCAAAATGTACACCATTCGGAAAACTATCATTCGGAAAACATGGTTCACATTCCACTTCTCTAGATCAAATAGCATTATATCATATGTCCACCTATTACTCCAAATCAACTAAATGTTTTATTGACACCACCAGTAATTAAAAACTATCTTAAATATATATCCGAGTTTCCTAAAGATCTCAAAAATAAATATCAAATTCAAAATCCAAAACACAATAACATCAAAATTCGCAAAATGTTGACAACCAACCAGCATTGACTTCCACACACGGTAACCAGTCCCGACATTAACATTAGCAATATATTACACCGAATTCTTACGATTACCATAATTTCCCCAAAACATCATGGTGCACCTAATTTAACGCAAAATGTTGACAACCAACCAGCATTGACTTCCACACATGGTAACCAGTCCCGAAATTAACATTAGCAATATATTACACCGAATTCTTACGATTACCATAATTTCCCCAAAACATCATGGTGCACCTAATTTAACGCAAATATTACAGCTAATTGATTAATACTAATTTCAAAACCTAACGCCGACAATTAAATTCATCTAATATCACAGTTGATCGGTCAAGAAGGGCTTTGGGATGGGGCTAGGTCCTTGGGTAATGGTCAGTCGACACTTAAAAAGAGTGCACCGGTCGTTTTTAACCTTTTGTAGAAATTCATGAAAGATCACAAAATTACATCTAATTCATATACTTATCAGAGTCTCCACTAACACTTCGATCAAAACATAATTTAACACCAAAATTAAACCTAACTGATCAAAATATATATAATTACAGCTGCAGCTTATATTACCTCGTGCTTTTATAAAACAAACAGCTACTCCAAACTGCTATTGCTTGTACCTAGAACTAGTTTGCTGAAAACAGATAAGCTCATAAGCCCATTAATAAGCTTAAACAAATATCCCCCTAATATTCAATCTCATCACAAACTATATAATAAAGTTATACAATAATCCTAAATAATTTACTCATAACCACAAAACTTCATAAATATTCCTTTCAATATCAAACTTTCAAAAACTTAATGTCAGAATTAAGGGGGTGTTTATTTAAGCTTATTTTTTATCTAACGAGCTTATGTAATTTCGGATAGTTTTTCGTAAGCTCAAACTTTCTGGCTCATTTTGTGACCTACATGCTTATGAAAAATAAGCCCCAAAATTTCTATATAATAACCGAACAGCTTATGAAATATACGCCAAAATCATATAAGCTCATAAGCCAAAAAAAAAAAAAAAAAAAAAAAAAAAGAAGCTTAGAGGGTGTTTGTTTAAGTTTATATATGGGCTTATAAGCTTTATTTGATTTCACCTTATATTTCATAAGCCCGAACTTTCTGGCTTATTTTGAGACTCGTGGATTATATAAACTTATTATATCATAATAAGCAAGTCTAAAAATAAGCCGAAAAGTTCGGACTTATGAAATATAAGGCGAAATAAATAAGCTTAAATAAACACCCCTATGTCGGCTTATTTGATTTCACCTTATATTTAATAAGCCTCATTTTTTTTGAGACTTTTGGGCTTATATAACTTTATCATATCATAATACACTTATACAATCCCACAAGTCTCAAAATATACCAGAAAAATTGAGTTTATGAATAAGCTTAAGCTCGAATTTTCCAGCTATTATATAGAGCTTTTGGGGCTTATTTATCATAAGCCTGTAGGTCTCAAAGAAAATTTGAGTTTATGAAAAATAAGGCGAAATCAAATAAGCTCATAACCCCACAAATAAGCCGAAACCTACAATTCATAACATCAAATTACACAAAGTAATCAACATATATAAAAAGTGAGTATGATCATATACTTTGAGATCGATATTTGATCTGGAATAGAAATGAGGATTAAATTCCGGATCCTTTTGAATATTCTTCCATTTTTCGGTGCCGTGTTTTGCAACTCCGGCGCGTAACACATTTTCTTCCTCCTGCGTCCATTTTTGCTTCGGGTTACCCATGGCCGTTCCGTTCACTCTGTGTGTGTTTTTTAGTTATATTCGGATGATGATGATGGTAAGGGTAGACTAGGGATTTTGGTATTCTATTTCCGTTTTCCACATGGCCTAATATAGTTCACCAGTAACAATAAAGATATTTTTAGATAGAGAAAGAGACGTGCAACATACTTTGAAGCGGTCTTCCCATCTAGCAAGCATTTTGAAGAATCTTCCATGATAACATCAGTAGGAACTGGATCAGCTGGAACAATCGCGACTGGAACAATCGCGACTGACGATGAACAAGGAACCTGAGAAATGGGCATAGGGGTAGCAGGATAATCTGCACCTTTTGGTTTTGGTTTTGGTGTTCGTGCCTTTTCCCTTGGACCTTGGCCATTTCCACCGACACTCATATTCCTCCATTTATCCTACAAGTAGATAACATGATCGCACAATTAATAAAGATAATATGTGTGTGTGAAACCATGTTCATCGTACTTTTAATTTGGTAGCCTTTAAAAGTAACTACTATCATTCAGAATAAGTAAAGGTCATGACCCCGAATAACTTCTGCCAATCAAATAAGCTTAAACAAACACCCCTATGTGGGCTTATTTGATTTCGCCTTATATTTAATAAGCCTCAATTTTTTGGCTTATTTGGAGACTTTTGGGCTTATATAACTTTATCATATCATAATAATACACTTATATAACCCCACAAGTCTCGAAATAAGCCAGAAAAATTGAGTTTATGAATAAGCTTAAGCTCGAATTTTCTAGCTATTATATAGAGCTTTTGGGGCTTATTTATCATAAGCCTGTAGGTCTCAAAATGAGCCAGAAACCAACTGGCTTAGCTCAGTTGGCCACCTGGGCTCCTTCTGAAGCTTGGGGGAGGTTTTACCCAAGGTTCAAGTCTTGCAAGAAACAAAAAATCCAGGTTTTCCTCCTAGTGCGAAGCCGTGAGTTCTAGGGGTTTTCCTTCGCGGGTCTCTCTTAATGGTTCGGGTCCCGGGGCCTGCCCGTCTAGATGGTTTAACTCGGGGGTCGGATAAGTGTGGTGCCGTTCTAAAAAAAAAAAAAAAAAGCTCATTACCCCAGAAATAAGCCGAAACAAACACCCCCTAAAGCTACAATTCATAACATGAAATTACACCTAATCAATCAACACAAACATATATAAAAAGTGAATATGAATATATACTTTGAGATCGATATTTGATCTGGAATACAAAAGAGGATTAAACTGAGGATCTTGTTGAATATTCTTCCATTTTCCGGTGCCGTGTTTTGCAACTCCGGCGCGTAACGCATCTTCTTCCTCCTCCGTCCATTTTTGCCTCGGGATACCCATGGCCGGCCCTTCACTCTGTGTGTGTTATTCGGATAATGATGATGATGGTAAGGGTAGATTAGGGATTTTGACTTCTTTTTTCTAGTGTTCTTGACTAGGGTGAGCAAATCAGCAAAACGAACCGCGGACCGGACCGAACCGAACCGAAATATAACAAATGACCATTAATATACAACTCTCTCTTGTAAACAAATTAAACATCTCCCGACACAATATCCAGTGGACTTATTCACTTCAGATCATTAGTGCAATAGTTTAAATCTCGATACATTCCGGTACTACCTAAACAAGTGGAATACTTATACCTATAAGCTTCGCCTGATATTAATCATCTAACCTACCTAACCTTAACCAAACGGACTCTAACCTTAGGCGTCTAAAACTTATGGGGTCATACATACTCGGCTACACCTCTTTCCTTGACATTTTCACCTTGAGGGTCTTTCTTTAAATTGCGTTCATGTCAACCCGTAGTGACATTTTTCTGAAAACATTTATTCTAACAAGTTAGAATTTTCTGGTCAAACCTTATCAAGCTTTCTTATGCTAAGAAATGTCAAAACGTCGACTTTTTCAAAATTGTATTATTTACATCACGTGTAAAAACCCGTTTTACTAAATTATAATCCCTTAGAGATCGCAATCATTTTACCCAACTATCAATCCCAAACAACCAGATTTGTGTTTCTTTAAATATTATTCTCTTTTTTTTTAATTTGAATAAACACGTACTCGAATAAAGATTTTGAACAAAAACTTTATTTATTCCTCGTGGGAAGGAGACATACATTTCCGAAACAAATTTTAAAACCATTAATTATACCTGTTGGACTACACCTCTTTCTTGGCATTTATTAAACCCTCGTAACAATCATAAAACTTGTGATGATATTTTTCTCAAATATATATTCTTATGGGTTAAGTATCGTGGTCAAACCTAGCCAAAGTTTATGTATATTAAGATGTGTTGAAACATCAAATGTTGCTGAACAAATTTATCAACGCCATGTTTTAAAAACTGGTTTATTAAATTTCAAATCTTTTCCTTGTCACATAATCGACTAACACAAATTGAATCCCGGGATAGGATTCCTTTAAGGGGTAGGTACTATAACAACACGTAAATTTCCCAGCCATTAATAAATCTTAAACATGAAGTATTCTATTATAAAGGCTATTTAACCATTTTCACGTGTAAATTTTTTCGTTTATTTAAACAATACAACTACAAATGATATTCGTCAACAAACTATGTGACGCAACTCACATACCAACTAAACGGGCTCACACGCCTACCAACACTAGATTACCTAACGGGCTAATCAAACCCGACTATTTTCTTTTGGGCCTTTGCGATATATAAACCCAACAATCACATTATTACTTCTTTGGGCTTGGGCTCGTGAAAACACAAACGAACACACCTTTTTAATTCTTGCCATGGGCTTCGGCTCACATACTAACACAAGCCCAACCCACACACTCTTTATACCATGGGTTTTGATCCATACTTGAGCCCAACGTTTTGGCTTTGTGGCCGGTAGCATGCGAAACAGACACACTCCTTTGGTAATCATAATAAACAAAAACTCAGTTTTGTAACTTAACAAACAAATACATCCTAGGATCATGCGTAGACTGCTTTTTCTTTTACTTTGCGTCAAAACTGAAACAAGCATGGGAACCACACCCTACTAATTTAATATTGCTTACTCCATGCTTTGACCTTCAAAACCCTTCTAACATTTGGATAACATGTCCCCAAGAGACAAGGCTTGAAATGACATCTCCACCTTTCCCTCATCTTAAGTCGATCGGTTTAGACCAAAGCAAACACCACATGCTTCTTCTCCTCTTTTGCTTATGAATCATAAGCCTGTAGGTCACAAAATAAGCCAGAAAATGAAAAATAAGGCGAAATCAAATAAGCCGAAACAAATACCCCGTAAACCTACAATTCATAGCATCAAATTACAAAAAGTAATAAACATATATAAAAAGTGAATATATACATACTTTGAGATCGATATTTGATCTGAGATACAAATGAGGATTAAACTGAGGATCCTATTGAATATTCTTCCATTTTCCGGTGCCGTGTTTTGCAACTCCGGCGCGTAACGCATCTTCTTCCTCTTGTGTCCATTTTTGCTTCGGGTTACCCATGGCCCTTCACTAGGATATAATGCTTATGGAATGGATGTTTGCAGTTTTTCTGGAAAATTAAGACCTGAGTATTTCCAAAAATTTATAAGTAGCACAAAAAACGAAAAAAAATGATAAGTTGTTTACGCTGACTGACGTCGTCAGCTTTAATCTGACGCCATCAAAGTTGTCATGATCGAAACCGGTCTGCGTTTTCCTAGAAAAATTTCAGAAAAATTACATCTTTAAAACACGGAAAAATTCTTACAAAACATCCATTATGACTCGATACAAGCATTTGACTTTAACAAACAACACACACACACACACACACACACACACACATATATATATATATATATATATATATATATATATATCAATTTCACTAATTGTAATTCTCATGTTCACGTTCTTCAAAAATGTATGTAATCTTTCCTACACTTATCTTTTTGTAAAATACCTTTATATGTAATTAAGACGAGGTTAAAGACAAAATAAAGCCTTTTCACAAAATCAAACATGAGAATAAACAATAAGGAAAAAGATATATGACACACAAACAAACAAACAATTAAGCATGAGTTGCCTCCCACGAAGCGTTTTTCTTTATTTATGAGTCTTGTAGCTAGACTCGACGTCGTACTCCTACGTGACTTCCTTACCGTCATTTTCTTCCTCATGACGATCTCTATTGGGGTTTTCCATGGTATAGTTATGCCATATCGTGCATCTTTATAAGAAGTCATCTTCCCCCCCCCCAATTTGTTCTATATTCCGGTCCTAATTTCAAACAATCCTTATATAACCCAAAAATCTTATTCATCACATAATATACTCCTTTCTCCTTATCCTTTGCATTCCTATAGTAGACCGATAGCTTAAGTTCTTTTTCATCATTGGATAGTGATGAAAATTTCTCAATCTTAAATGGCATTTGGTAAGCTATGTCATCGGTCTCATCCTTTAATATAACTATTCCTAACGACGGATCATAAGTCATCCCTGTGTTTTCTATGAATGGCTTTCCTAGAACTACATGGGACAAGCTAGGATCTATGGTCGTACTAATATCCTCCACAATCATGAAATCCGTAAGGTACGTGAAACTACCTACATAGACGGGCAATCCCTTAACTCTACCAAGGAAATTACAACTAACTCTAGGATCATTGGGGTCTTGCCTATTTGGGATAGGTTTCTTCATCACCCAGTTATAGTATGTGCTAGTCATGATGTTTATTGGGGACTTACGATCAATGTAGGCATTTGCCACGAAAAGATGTCCTATGCAACATGGTATGTTGACATTTCTAGGATTTCCAAAGATGATTTGTGGGCTTCTCCTAACATACATGTGACGAAGGTCGCGTACTAGGTTTGGGTGGCATTAAAGTTCTTCTTTCGTAAGAAACTTATTGAAGTATTCATCACCTACTTCGTCTACTTCGTTGGCCGATTCTTTCTTAGGAGTCTCACTAACCTCAAGTACCGTCTCATGGTTCGCTTCGTCACTATTCCTATTTGGTTTTACTAAGGTGATGGTATTGACCAAGGTTGCAAAAATCGCGAATCGGTAGTGAGGCGGTCGACCCCCCTGTAGCTTGTAATCAGTCTAGGTGGGATTAATTAGTGATTAATCGGATTGGCATTTTTGGCAAATTTTGGGTATTTCTGGCGAGTTTTGGGTATTCCCAGAAAGATTTTCCTTAAAAACATCTTGTAATAGATATAAAAAGCGACTATAAGTGATTACATTTGTTCAAGGTTACAAAAATAGTAAATCAGTGATAAATCGTATTGGCATTTTTGGCAAGCTTTGGGTATTTACGGCGAGTTTTGGTATTCCCGGCAAGATTTTCATTGAAAAACATCATGTAATAGATATAAACAATGACTATAGGTGATTAAAACTTATTTACGACGAGTTTAGGGTATTTCCAACAAGATTTACAAGTTTACGACAAGTTTGACCATCGTTAACCGCCGTTGACCATGGTTGACCGACATGTTTGAACGATTTACGAAAATCGGCAAGGTCGGTGGTCTAGTAGCACCAAATCGGTGATTAATCGACCTTGTAGACCTTTTTTTGCAACACTGGTATTGACGAATTGAACATGATTGGATGAAGATGGATCCCTAGTTTCGAAGTACTTACTTTGGTCCTTAATTTTCACACCGGAAGCTTCAAGAGAATGAGTCGAGATGGCATTAACCTTTTCGGTGGTCTTCCTATCACTATTGGTCATGGCTTTCAAAAGGTTATCTATCTTCCTATCTATCTCGGCTTGTTGTTGGTTAAAGCGGTCCGAAAGCTTGGTTATTTGAGCTTCTTGGGATGAAACTAGGTGTTGCATCATCCCTTCTATGCTTTGTTGACTAGGGTCGTGAGAGTGGGACCATGGGGAATCATTAAAGGTGAATTCTTTGGTTTGTCCCCAATTATAGTCGGGTTTGCCCCTCCATGCTTCTGCATCGCTGAAAGTCCCAGTCCGGGTGTTGGGGAATCTCTCCCATTCCATTGGTACGCGAGGATGCGTAGTCAACGGAAGCTTGTTCGGGAGTCTCGTGCAATCACGAGTGTCATGGGGACCACTACATATCTCACACAAGGAAGAGACCTTGTTCACTTGGCGTGAAAACTTAGGATTTTCGTAGGAGCTCATTAGGAATTTGACTTGATCTTCAAGTTCGAGCATCCTACGATTGGAAGTTTATGAGTCAATGGGAGGCAAGGAGATTTCCTTGACGGTTTTGGGCAACTCACGGGGGTCATTCCAACTTTCGTTGTCAAAGAGGGCAAGGTCATCTATTGTACCCCATGATTCTTCTGTTGTAAGTTCACTAAGTTTGCCACCGGCCGCTTGGTCGATGGTTTACCTAGTTGAGAAGTTGACATGATCGTAAAAGATTTGGACTTGAAGCCAAAGATCAATGTCGTGATGAGTGACTTTATGGAGTAGTCATGAACGGATCTGGATTAGAGAAAAATCCACCCGCTCTGATACCACTTGTTGGTCCAAATAATTGAGAAAATCTTGATAAAAATAAAGAACAACTTCATTAATAAAGATGAATAATAGTTACAAGATTTCTCAATACCAACTAGACTACATGATAACATTCTCAACTTTTTACGGGGATAATCTCGGTATATTATCCCCATTGAATGACAAATAAACTCTCATTGATCCAAGCTATGCTTGTGTTTCAATGAGAGGATGATCCTAACAACTAATACTAAGTATTGTGTGTTTGAGGATGCATACATATCTATTACAATTACAAACATATATATAGGTACATGAATACAAAGACAAGTGGTGGTAGGTGAGATGTCATGATCAGGTGGTCCTTCTTTATCTTCCTCTTTTGGAAAAGCACCAACCATCATTTTGGAATTGTCATAACTAATATTCTCACTTCTTTGGTAATGTCTTGTACTTGTTTGACTTCTACTCTTAGAAGTTCCACCAATATATTTCAGTCAGTATGTAGAGATAGGCCTTCGGGATCACCGAGACATTTGTCAAAATCTCGATTGTCACCGGTGTTGTTGTAGCTCATATATTTTACTCACCGACACCGTATCGTAAGTAAAGAGTACAAAACAACACTCACCGATTTCTTTATCGTGAGTCACCACTATATTATTTAGTGAGTTAGGCTATTTTATTTTCAAATCTTGTTCGAGTGCTTGGGTCAATTTATTGGACCCACAGTCTCCCTATTTGAATATACAAATAGCCCAAGGTGATTGGTAAAGGTGTAAGACCGAAAGTTCGGTCTAAAGGTTCAAAGTTGTTCAATGGTGGGGTTTGTAACCATGGTTCAGTCAGATGATCCTTTAAGTCTCAAAGGACTAGGTTCATGGATGAGGTTTAATAACCGTGTTGAAGAAGGTTTAAAGGGTTCAGTTTTAAGGGTTCAGTGTCCTCATTTAGACCCTGAGGGACCTGGTTCACTTTGATTCATCAGTGTCCACCCTCTTACATGTTTTGATTCCAATAATACAATTAAGGACCTGGTTCAATTTGATACATCAGTGTCCAACTGTCCATTTTCTTGTCACTTCACTTTGTAACACATACATTTATGAATGCAAAATACATTGGAACAAATACATCCTGATAAATTTAATTTTATCGATTCCTAACACAACCATCGCCTTGGATTTTTCTTTGAAGTTTCAATGACTTCTTAGACCCATCACCATGTTTGAGACTCGGGTTCGCCTCGTTTGTCTTCGTGTAGTGTTGTTGGGTTGTTTTCGGTGACTCGGTTTGACCACCAAGAGCTCGATGGCTCGGGTCTCGTGGACTTAGGTCATGGGCCTCCACGCTTCCAGCGCGCAAGAACTCGATTCTTACCACCATTTCTTCGGCTCGAGTTATACCCAACCCCGAAGACACACCACTTTCTGATATCACATTCCCTGATTCTGTCACTCCCTGGACTTCTTCGTCTTGGTAACCAGTTATCTACACATACCACCAATTTATTCGAGGTAACTCACTGATTGACTTGATCAGCTGACTCGAATAGTTTACATACCAAAATCCCAAACACCTCTATAATCCCAATACTCAATTAAGTTTAGTGACTCAGTGTTTCAGAGTCACATTTTCAGGGACTCGAATCAAGGTTCAGTGAGACCATGGTTCAGGTCTCGGGTTCAGTGAGACCATCAGTGACTAGTTCAAATGACTTGGTTCACGGGTCGCTTAGAAACCGATGATACCACTCACTGATCGACTTGTATATTTTTTACTTCACAAAAATATACTTCCAAACCCATTTTCTTTCAACTCTTCTATTGAACCCGACATTTCAACAACACCGATAAATATTACTCGGCTGGAACAATTTCGTGTTCAACCAAGACCCACTTCAACTTTTTACTCCCGATACAAGTCTAACATAACCCGTCTCTCCTGGACTCAAAAGCTTAATAAGCTTTAATTCCAACACAAACCGAACCAAAAACTTCCCGATTCAGATCATACCATAGATCGAGTCACATTCGGCCTTGGCGAAAATCACCAACCTCTACCACTACCTGATGTTGCAACTAGTACACTTCAGGAACACACACGTATCTTACTACCACTTCTTTAAGTAAGCGTATAACTGACTTTGTCAGCTTCAGTACTATACGGATCCTATGATCTTGCAAAGGCTCATCCTGAGACCCAAACTATCACTCCCTGAGTCGACTTTGTTTAGACTCATTTGCCTTCACCATTAACACAATATCATCAGTTGTCCCCGTATCAGAAACCAAGCGACATGTGTGATATCCACAACTTCTTAACTCACTTCCTCATCTTTCCGTGAGTCACAAGCATACACTGACCCGTATCACAACCTGATAAACACCATTTTCAGTACACCCTGACCAGTGACCAATCAAATTGATCAGTCGCCTTGTACCATCTGTTTACCTCAGGCACCCATAACACCATTTCATCAACACCTATTAACAACAAAGCACACGAGCCTTGATCAAACCTACTGACTTGAATCGCACCAACAATTTATTAACCCGACTTCAACCAATAACGACCCATTTATCTGAAACCCATCAACTCAACCTAATCCTTTTTCCATTTCTGCCGTCACTTTTCATCTGCACGACGCTTGACCATGGTAGTTGGGTTTCGAGATTTTTCATCTGCACGACGCACGACGCTTGACCCGGCAATGGAACCAACTATTGGGTTTCGAGATTTTTGTTGTATATTGGTGTTTTGTGTCGCCGGACCTGACAATCTTGTGTCGCCGGATATGAGAGTGTTGAATCATTTTTATTGTTGGGTGATTTGACTTGGGTTGATGGATATGAATCGAGTGATATGAGTGTGGTTTCTGATTTTTTTTTCTCGATGATAGTGTTTGTGTCGGTGATTTGTGTTGAACGGATCTGGTTTTTTGGATTGATGAAGTTTGGATGATTTTTTTAATTTTCGGATCTGTTTTTTTTTTTAGTGAAGATGATAGATCTGATTTTTGATATTGGGTGTGTAGGATAAGATAATTTGTGTGGTGGTGGTGATTTTTTTTTGTGGGGATAAGATGTGTGTGGATATGGTTATGTTCGGAGGGTGAAGGGTTGCTTTTTACTGATTATTTTAATGGGTTATTTGGGTGAAGTTTTTGTCATTCACCACCATCACAGTTTTCCCTCAAAAATTGCTATGACAAGAGTTTTGAAGGTTCACACCGACTTTTTGACAATTAAGGATACTATCGGTGAGTCATGAACGGATCCGATTGAGAAAATCCACCCGCTCTGATACCACTTGTTGGTCCAAATAATTGAGAAAATCTTGATAAAAATAAAGAACAACTTCATTAATAAAGATGAATAATAGTTACAAGATTTCTCAATACCAACTAGACTACATGATAACATTCTCAACTTTTTACGGGGATAATCTCGGTATATTATCCCCATTGAATGACAAATAAACTCTCATTGATCCAAGCTATGCTTGTGTTTCAATGAGAGGATGATCCTAACAACTAATACTAAGTATTGTGTGTTTGAGGATGCATACCTATCTATTACAATTACAAACATATATATAGGTACATGAATACAAAGACAGTGGTGGTAGGTGAGATGTCATGATCGGTGGTCCTTCTTTATCTTCCTCTTTTGGAAAAGACCAACCATCCTTTTGGAATTGTCATAACTAATATTCTCACTTCTTTGGTAATGTCTTGTACTTGTTTCGACTTCTACTCTTAGAAGTTCCACCAATATATTTCATCAGATGTAGAGATAGGCCTTCGTGATCACCGAGACATTTGTCAAAATCTCGGTGTCACCGGTGTTGTTGTAGCTCATATATTTTACTCACGATAACCGATCGATAAGTAAAGAGTACAAAACAACACTCACCGATTTCTTTATCGATGAGTCACTCACTATATTATTTAGTGAGTTAGGCTATTTTATTTTCAAATCTTGTTCAGAGTGCTTGGGTCAATTTATTGGACCCAACAATGGTCTTACGTACAACTAACCATTTTGCCTTTTCAGACCGGATCGGGCCTAACACATTCGGTCCCGTCTTCGGTCCATGGTTTTGGGCTAAATCGGTCTCGGTCCGGTCCGGGTTTGACCCGATGCTCACCCCTATTCTTGACTATTATTTAGAGCACAATATGTTGTAGTGTCGTCGGGTAAGTGTTATAGAAAAAATGGTGGCACTTTAGCAACTTTTCTCATGACACCAAAATTGATCAAAATACCAAAACACCCCTATCTCATATCAAGTGGTGTCATTGTACAAAAAGTGTGATAGTGTTAAAAAAAAGAGAGAATAATACCAGAGAAAGAAAAAGAAAATTACGAGATCATTTGGGCTAGTCGTGAGGGTGCAGGACGGGAAACGCGAACGAGGGTGTGCATGTGGCGCCGTCTAGTGGCGTTAAGCAAGAAAGCGCCAGCGAAAACGTTGGGGTACCCACTTCTCTTACAATGTGTTCTAGAGTCTCGTTTATTGAAGAAACTAAAGAAAATGAATTGAGCAAACAAGATTGTGTTTTCAAATATCAGCTAAGGAAAATGACTGAAAAAAGTGATTTAATATATTTTGAAGTAAAATGGTTCCTCTTAAAATTAGGTTTAAAATGTTTACTTTTAGTTGCTTTACTTTTCTTTACTAAAAATCTTGAGAACTGAACATTAGCATGTTGTGATAATGTGATCGCGGTTAAATTTAACATGATTTGTAGATTTTTAATTAAAGCTAATGATTTTTAAATTGTGATTTGGAACTGATAGGGATAAATCGCAATTTAGACTTGATACGGATATTTTGCTATGTTGTGATTATGTTTATGGGTTTTTTTTTTTTTTCCTTTTTTTTCCTAAGTTTTGTTAGGAGGGGTGATACTTTAGTCGTGGTTAAATCTCATACTTGTGAATCTCGAATAAAAGTTTGTGATTTTAAAATTGTTATATGGAATTGATAAGGATAAATCGCAATTTAGACTTGATACAGATATGTTACTGCATTGTGATTCTCTTATCAAATTTATGACTATTTTGTGTTGTTTAGGAGGTGTGATGTTGTGTGATCATGGATATATGTGATACAAGAGTTGAGATCCATATAAAACTCAAATTTGTCATAGAATCAATTAACCAATCACATTCATCTATTTTTTTATTTCCACCTTTTTTTTAAAACAACATATCTTGCAAACGGTAAATCTTCAAGCTACAAAAAATACACCATCGTGACGAGAATTAAATTATCTTTCTATAGATATGCATTGTTATATATTCGACGAACTTTTTTTAAAAGTTCGTCAGAAAATCACATGTGATTCGTAAAAATCAAATCACGTATGATTTTAAGGAATCACATATGATTTTACAAATCACATGTGATTTTACAAATCACATGTGATTTTTCCGACTAAATTTTTTAAAAAGTTCGTCGAAAGTATATAACAATGCATATCTATAGAAAGATAATTTAATTTCGTCGAGATGGTATAATTTTTTGACGTAACGATTAACGGTTTGTGTGATATTTAATTTTCAAAAAGGGTGAATATATTTTTAATAAAAGAAATGAGTACATGATTGGTTGATTGGTTCTACGACAAATACGTAGTTTTATAATGAACTTTTCTCTGTGATACAATTCGTAAATCTTGAACAATATGAAACGTTTTTTAAATTGTCATGTTAAGTTGATATGCAATACAATATACGAGATTTTATTATGAAAATATTTTTGGTTAGTTTCTAAGATAATTTGTAAACAATATGTTAAGAGAGATCTTTCTAAATTTGGTATTGTATTAGGTTGTGTTGTGTTTATAAGTTTATGATTTTTCTTTTGTTTATTTAGGATGTGTGATAGTGTAACTGTGGTTAAATATGATACGATTTGCAAATGTTGAACACAAATAAAACGGTTATTAGATTGTAGTCTTAATTTGATATGAAGTAGGATTTGTGAGATTGTATTATGAAAAAGGTTCGCTTAATTTTTAAGGTAACTAGTAAATAATGCGTTAAAAGAGTTTCTCTTATGTTGTGATGCTAAGAGATGGAGTATGATTTAATAGGAGGGAAATGATTTATTTGCCTAAACCTTGTGCTTATAGAAATGGATAGTGGGAATTTGTCATTCAGTAAACATCAAAATAAGAGTAAGCAAATGAACTTTTCTCACTTTATTATTGGGTATGATTAGTTACAAAGACCATGGGAGGGTTTAAGTAGCCTTCGGAGATTCTCACGAACCACATAGATTTTTGCCTCGTAAAATAAATTTTTGTCAGAAGTTTTGATTTCTCCTAAACGAACGAGGTACAAAAATATGCGTTACATATCTTGTTTATTTAGTATATTAAACAAAATTTGTGCACCTCATTTATAGTTGTAGGACCTTAGTTTTATCAACCTTATCACTTTACCAAGCAAACCCAACACGTATACAAGTATACCCACGTGAAACAAACACAAATAAAGCTTAGAAATAAGATGAGAAAGATGGTGACTTGAAGATGTAAATTCGTGTATGATGTGAGACAAGATAAACACAATATGTTGTATATTCAATAAGGAAAACACACACACACACACTTTCAAGCACACCCCTCAAATGACCATTTGAGGGGTATTTATAGTACAAGACACATGTTGCCCTAAAGGCTTTCCATGGGCTTGGCTTGGGCTTCGTGGGTTGGACATGGGCTTGGGATGCTTAAGCTTATACAAGGCTTAGCATACGCGTAACATTTAACCAATTAGATTAGCCCAGTCCACGAGCCCGTTGACTATTCTATCACGATATCTAACACACATTATAAAGTTCCTATACGTGAATGACCATCACTTCTAATAAAACTATTAAGGCTAACAATCTCCCCCTAAGGGGTGGTCATTCAAATGATGCTCCACTTAATTAGGTCTCTACTTTTCTCGAGCTTGAACTTTGCGTGTAGATATAGAATAGTCTTGATTCATTGTTCCTTCATGCTTTGTGATCAGTTAATGTGTTGTCTGCCGTTGTCAACTTTGTTGGTTAGGTGTCTCCACATCATTCTCCACTTCTTTCTCCACCATGCTCACACTTCTATTTGTCTTTTGGTTACCACTGATGTAGTTCTGGAGTCTTTAAACTTTGTAGATTCTTTGACATTGACGAAGAATCATCTCCTTTGATTATGATGAGAACTTTCATGTGTTGTTGGTATGAGCATGTGGCGAGTCTCGACGATCCATCCGCTCCGAGCTTCCATAAGAAAACATAAAACATTGTTAGTAATAAGCGGATTCCGCGCCATAAGTTTGAATTTCGAGGTGTTAACAAGATAGTGTGAAAACACGCCTCTAATTCTCACAGAGGCCGTTCTCGAACTGAGTCCCACAAGTGAGATAACGCGTGTACGTAAATACATCTACAGCTCGGATGAGTCGAGGTACATCAAGCATCACCCCACGATCAGACCGTTTGAGACACACTAAGCGTAATCCACGGAGAATTACCAAAGTGACTGCCGTGGTCGCTGATGTTGACCCTGGCAGAATTTCCATTCAATCATGAAGATCACGTAGTGAAACTTCTCATAAATGTTCGCAAATTGCTAAGATCTGCGTGGGACTCTAGAATATATCACTTGTGCCTTATTGATGAACAACAAGCGATGTCATGTCAAGTGTTCCTATGAGATCTTTTGATGAATCTCGTGGCTCTAGACTCAATAAGTGCATTTTGGTTTTCCGAGCGGAGACTAGGGAGAGGTCTCTTCTTCAATACCAACGATCTCTAAGAGAAAGTCAATAGATTATGTAGGTTCCCGGTGAGAATGAAACAAATCCTTTTAAGAGGAATTGAGTGGCTAGAAGGTTTAGTGCGGTGCGTCATGGGTCCATGACGCCTTGGTCTTCAATACCGGTGTCATCTAGTCACAACCAAGAGTATATGAATTGAACCCGGTTTCGCTCTAAGGTTGATTATGGAGGGCTATTTCTTTTCACCCTTTTCATTACATTTCTTTTAATTTTTCAACCCTTCTTTCTCCTTTCTCACATTACTCCTTTTTCAATCATACCTAAGGACTTCTAATACTACACTATTGGTGATGTCCTTGGGTAGATCCTCCGACTCTGGCGGATCATAGGACTAATTTCCTATCCTTAGTCACCTTATAACTCCATGACCGTCCTATTGTTGCCATAAAACCGCTTTTCATGAAAATCTCTCGAGTGTTTATGATAGAAAACATGTTTGCAACACTCAGTGAGTTTATATTTTCAAACACCCCTTTACATGTGCTTATAAGTTTTGATGTAATCGCACATAAAGGGTAGAGTTCGCACTTTTGAATTGATCGACTTTAAATGAACAAGACCGATTCGAGACACGTTTACATCACTAGAGAACTAGCTTGAAATTATTACCCGTCCTGGTCAAGTCCATAGAAAGTTTCTCGAGATGGTACATAATTGCTCGTCAATTCATTGGTTTCAACTGAGTCGAGCTCATTTGAGATTCAAACAACGATTTTGATCACATTTTAATCACGTCTCCTCCCCCTCAAAAATAGCATATATGTGATATTTTTGATATCAACGGATTAAACAAACATTTTAGAATCTTTTGGGGAGACAAACGGATTTGATTTAAGCATGAATTTTGGAACATTTTGTTTTATACTCCCCCTTTAATAAAGAATAATCAATTAAAGGGTTTTAGAGGGAGTTATCTTGAGCACAAAGTATTTGGAAAGATGTTGAAAAAATCTTTTTGAACAATCTTGAAAAGGTGCTCAAGATGATGATGATTTCTCACCATTTTTAAATGTAGTGCACTGAAGTATGAAAACGTGGATTTACTTGGTTAGAAAGCATCTTGTTTGATTTAGCTGAATGACCCGTTGTAAGAAGCAAATTGTCCAATGTTTTGATTTTTTCCGCTTTATCAAGAATTTCATCAAGAAGAGAATCTTCTCGTTTTTGAAAATCAAGAATCAACTGCTTTTCTTTTCAAGATCGTAATATGTTGATTTTTGTTTTGAAAGTTGGTCATTTAGTTCGTAAATTTCCTTGTTTAAAGATTTGATTTTCAAATTCGATTCACATCAAGTGTGTCATACTTGAGTTGCAAATCTTTTCTCTTAAAATGTAATCTCGATAACCAATTTCTAATTCGACATTTTGTTTGTATGAAATTCATAGGCTTTGGCATGCTCCTTGTAACTCTCAAGCTCGCGGTCAATTTAGCATTCGCGCCTTAACTTCGCGATTGACCGCTCTAACTTTCTCAACTTCAATGCCACATTGATTGATTAATGATTCAACATAAGCACGTGTTTCCTCATCGCCTCAAGATTTTGTGTCACACAAGATCCACTAGATCCACATCCGGAGTCTCGAGTTAGTATTGCTACAACTCTGATTGTCCGGTATGTATCATAAGTAGGTGCTTGGCGTCGCGTAACGTCGCTCGTCATGAGTAAACACATCAAATATGACATTGTTCTAACATGGATCAATGATTGGTACCTCGGATACGGTATTGGCGTCATAGACGGAGGTGAGTCGACTCGATGTCGCACTTAGCTTCCTCAAGATTTGCCATGAAGATGCGGTTGCATTAATTTCCTCGAGGTCTTCCAAATCATCCATAATAGCCATAAAGTCATGTTCCTCAAGACTCAACCGAAATCCGGTAGCGTTCCTTTTGTACCAACAAAGTTAGTTTTCTCAAGATACTCAAGATCGTTCTTGTTCGGCTTAAGGACAATTCCTTGCCATGTGACCCATTCCTCGACAGTTATAACACTTAACTGACACTCGATTCACATTTCCATGATTCCCAACGATCGAGCCGCAACATTCCGATTCGACACCCATCGCTCTATTCCCAACATTCTGTCTCATCTGACACTCGATTTGGAACCGCTGATTACCCATGCGAAATCCAAGAAGATATCCTCGCCGATTCCCAATAACTCCAACCATTTGTCCTTGATTACCCATATTCACACCCTACCGAGCAATTTGCTGCTTGTAGTGTTTGATGATATCCTTGGTTGTTGTTAGTAGGTGTGGAATAGCGACCTTTGATTACTTGACCCAAGAGAGAAATTATTTGGGACATAGGGTCTTGATCGATTCGAGATCGGTGATTTCTTGTTCCTGGTATTGTGGATCCGGATAGAATTGTTGTTGTGGCCGCAAGTTGTTGTTGTTGGAAGATGATGAAGTTTGTTGTTGTGTATTCATCAAGATAGAGTCTTAGCAATGAGTGCCAATGGATCATGATTCTTTGCTAATTTTTCTTGCTCGACTTCATTAGCTTCACTTGGTTTTGTTTCAGAAAATCATTCATTGATCAAAGTTCACCGATGAAGGTCTTTGTTTGGTTGACAATAGTGACATATCGCCCCATTCTTCCGGTAGATTATTCAGAACTTGATGTTTTGAACGATAGTTCGGGTGTCGACTTGTTTCTAATTAGCTCATTCATCAAAGTGCAAACCTTCCATAGTAGATCCAATGGATTCTCCCGAGTAGATGTAAACTTTTCCCATTCGCTAGCAACTTGTTCTCCATGTCTTGATGACCAATTTCTGCTCCATGACAAAGTCGTCTAACACGCTCCCACATATCGAAAGCGGTTTCACAACCGCTCACCGCAAAGAAAGATGTCAATTGGTAAACCCGGTTGATAATATGAATTGCCATGTCATCTCGCTTCGACTTGTTTCGATCCTCTGCGGTGTATTGATTCGTATTGAAGACGAGAAGATGGTGCGGGAGGTGTTGCATCGATTTCCGTGCACATTAACTTGTCGAGGTGGAAGGGTCCATCCCGAATGGATTTAATCATGAGTTTGCCATTAGGTTTGGTCTTGATGTAACGGAGCATTCGACTTGTCCATTGAAGATAACCACCTTTTGCCAACATAGAGGTCGGTTTTCGCACCTACCGCATGAATGTCTTGTTGAGTAGCCATTGATGAAGGTATGATCCGATAAAGTTGATGTAGGATCGATTCAACGATAAAGGAGTTGTGGTTGATGAAGATTAAGCTCATTGAGGTTTTTCCGAAAGTCGTACTCAGTAAACTCGGTTCTTAAAAAATTTCGCCCAAAATTTGAAATTCACTATAAAAATCAATTCTAAGGTCGTATGAAAAATTTGAGTTATGACAATTTTGACGCAAAATTTGACCGAAAATTTGAATTTAGGCCCAAAATTTGAATTTTGACCAAAATTTTCACAGCTAAACCAAAATTTGAATCTCGTAAAAATTGAGCTGCTTAGTCTCCTCGAAAAATTAAATTTTACTCAATTTAGGCCCAAAATTTAATTTTTTTTTTTTTTTTTAAAAACCTTATGCGTAGAAAGAGCTTAGGCGAGAAACACAAGTTACGAGTAGAAACTTAGGCGTAGGATCTTATGCGAGGATCTTAGGCGAGGATTCCTTAGGCGAGGATCTTATGCGAGGTTTAAAGTTACGAGTAGAAAAGTTATGTGTAAGATTTAGCTTATGCGTAAGAAAACTTAGGCGTAAGAAAAATGCTTATGCAGAAGAATTCTACGCCGTAAGTCGAAACTTATGCGTAAGATTGTGGTTTTGCCTAAAAATCCTTTACACTATCACAAAGGTAAGAGATATCCAAAGTCGGTGTTCCACACACTTATCCAAGTGAGGAAGCACCGAGTCACCGTTATAGCACGAAGATTCTTCACCAAAAGTTACGAGTAGAAAACTATGCGTAGTTGACTTTCTTACGAGTAGAACTAGGGTTTTGACCTACTCGTAAAAAATTTTCAATGATTCAACCAAATTCTCTTGCACAGAAATCCTTAAAAACACTCGAATAACCCAAAAATGTTGACCTTTTTCACCTAAAGTGCCTAGAAAAGTTACGAGTAGAAATGACCAAAGAACCAAAAACGAGCTCAAAACTGAAGAAAAACACGTAAAGCTTCGAACTTTTTGCAAAAAACTTAAACTTTAGCACCAAATAAACCTTAAACCACAAGAATCTTGAATTTTTGAGTGCAAGACACATGTTGCCCTAAAGGCTTTCCATGGGCTTGGCTTGGGCTTCGTGGGTTGGACATGGGCTTGGGATGCTTAAGCTTATACAAGGCTTAGCATACGCGTAACATTTAACCAATTAGATTAGCCCAGTCCACGAGCCCGTTGACTATTCTATCACGATATCTAACACACATTATAAAGTTCCTATACGTGAATGACCATCACTTCTAATAAAACTATTAAGGCTAACAATAGTACTGAGTCTGATATCGACAAGGACATGTTGCAATACTACATGATTTGCAAGTTACGCAGAAACTAACGGGCATGATTTGAAATGTGAAATCCACTAAATATATATACCTTTTCAAGAAATTTAGTCTAATATACAATGTTTATAAAAAAGAAGATGCCAAAGTAGAATGAAGTTCAAGGGATTGTTGTTGGAATCACTCCTAAACAGTATTTCAAGTATTTATATTTCATATGTAATAGGTAGCTTTATTATGGCCTTTATGTTTGTTTAAGGTCAAGCTTATGTAGAAGGCCCATAAGCTTAGGCCCAAGCCCACAAAAGAAAGGATGGGAACTAGGAGTGTTTCCCTAGGTTCCCTCCTATAAATAATCTTGTAAACCCTCATTTGAGGGTTGGTTGTTCAAGTTTTCTTTTCACATACTCTCTACGCCTAAACCGTCTTTAGTATATCGTGTGTGTGTGTGTGATACTTGTTCATCCGCCTTTATCTCTTCTCTTATAACTTGTGTTTGTAAAACTAGTGACCTAACAAAGGTATCAATCGCCAAATAGTTGGGTGTACACTTTGTTTTGAAGTTTTTTGGTTTTGGGTCTTACGGCGTAAAGATAACGCAATCTTTGGTTATCTTAAAACTCGCTTTTTACACTTTTTAATCCAAGATTCTTGTACTTTCAATGTTTTGAGGTGTTAAAATACTTGTTTTGGCAAAAGTTTCAAACTTTACGCTGGATTTACGCTTTTAAGCTTGTTTTTGTTCGTGGGTGTCGCTCTCACGCAGAACCCGCTCTAGCGCTTTGGTACATCAAATTTCACATTTTGTGTTCTTTTGGTACTATTGAAGCTATTCCATAACAAAAACCGGTTTAGAAACACATTTGGGCGTAATCAAAGTTACGAGTAATCCCACGCGTATCAAAACCCTAATATTACGCGTAAGATTTTCCTTGGTTTGATCTTTAATTTTCGGTTTATTCCGTGTTTTCTTACTTGGATAAGTCCGAAAATACGTCGACTTTGGATATCTTTTGCCTTTGTGAAGTGTAAAGATCATTTGGGCAAAACCCTAAAATTACGCATAAGATAAGCTTACGCGAGAAATTCTCACGATAAGATTCACTTTACGCCAGAAACTTAGGTCTCACGATAAGGTAATCCCACGCCTAACTTTCACGCCTAACTTTTGTCTACGATAAATTTAGTGCTTTTATCCTACTTACGCAGTAAGCTAAATCCTACGCCAGAACTCCTTTGTTACGCTGTAACTTTTGGTGTTTTTACGATAAGTGCTACTTGGTTCTTGTCTTTTCTACGCCTAAGGACACTTCATCTACAAAGGTTCATTCGACTACAAAGATCCATCTTTACCACACAAGTTTATCATCATGTCTCAACCACCATACTCTAACTATTTCCCTCACACTTATAATCATCAACAACAACAACAATTAACTCCACAACATCAACAATGGAATCAACAACAAGCTATTTATCAACAACAATTTAATCAGCAACATACTCCACAACTTGGTGCAATTCCACAACCACAAATGGTTCAACCATCACCAAGTCTTCAAGCTCTACCCTACACAAACGATTTCAATCAACATCCATCACGAAGCACTATGAAGGAACCCACTTGGTTTGCAAAGATGTGAAGCTTTAAGCACCAACAATCAATTCATGAAGTCGATCACTGATAGACCTCCAATGCTCACTCCAGAAACTACGATCAATGGGTGATAAGGTTCTTTAGATTTTGTGATCTAAAGAAGCCACATGGAAAGTTCTTAAAGAAGGTTATCTTGAAGGTCCATTTGAGATGCCCCTCGAATTGTACCCGGAGATCCAACATTGCTCCACCAAGAGATGAACAAACCAACATTGCTATCATTGCGATTTAAATCCCACGTAACTTCTACACTATGAAGTCGATGAACTTGCAATGGAATACATCCTCTTAGGATTACCAAACCCAATTCTTCGTAGTGTTGATGCTCAAAAGATCGCACAAAAATGTGGGATCATATTCGCCTTCTTATGGAAGGATCAGACTCAATCGTGAGGATTTGGAATCCAAAATTTACTTGGCTTATGAACACTTCATGATTGAACCCGAGAGACACGAGTCCTATCATCATCGATTTTCGATATAATCAATGATTTGGATAAACACAACATCATCATGCCAAGAATTGCAAGTGAATACTAAATTCTCGAGTAGTCTTGGTCCGAATGGAGAAGTATGTCATTTTCTCCGCTGCGAAGAATATGCATCATTCTACTTATGGATTGTTGTACGATTACTTGAAGCCTCATGAAAAGGAAGTTGATCGAAAGGATTCTCCGTGCTCAAATTGCTAAACAACACAACCTGACAATCAACAACTTGCCTTGTATGCTCAATGTAATTATCCTCTCAACCAAAGAACTCAACCAACTCGCTTCAAACACACCTTCACAACACAACCTCAACAAAATCAATTGGTTCCATACAAAGAACAATGCTCAAGCATATGTCGCTGAAGCGATCGAGGAAACAGATCCGTTCAAGCATTGCAACAAGGATTTGTGATGATTGCTAATGCTTTTGGTCGTTACACCAACAAATCCAACAATCGATTCGCTCCTCATCTAACACACGGACTCAAGTGTTGTGAACAATGGACGGTTGAAGTTCGTAATCGTGATTATGGTCGCCGATGGGCGGTGGTCAAGGGTTTAATGTTGTGGGTAGGAATAACAATGAGCTCAAGTGGTGGAACAGGAAATGCTCGTAATCGGTTAAATGGTCTTAGATGCTACAACCGCAATGAGAAGGACACTGGCTAATGCATGCCCAAAGCCAAGGACTAGGGCGGTGCTTATTTCAAAGAGGCCTTACTTTTGGCTCTTAAGGATGAAGTCGGTGGATCTCTCACGCATAAAGAACATAGCTTTATGGCGTATGCACTCTGATGATGATATGGAGGACTTGCGTGCTAATGCAATTGTTATGTTGATGGCTAATATGCATGAGCTACACATGAGTGATACAGCCCAATAGATGACATCGATGGCTTGTCTCGTGCACCGAACAAACCATCATCATATCTCGAACTAATATCTCCACCAATATCTCGAATAAAGCACGGATCGACGATCAACGACAAACGCTACATCTTAGTAATTGTTGATGACTACTCACGATGGACTTGGGTCTACTTCTTCATAGCAAAGACCAAGCTCCACAAATGATCATCACCTTCTCACAAAAATATGTGTTCACTCCGCAACACCGTCCGAATAATCGTAATGCATAAAGGAACCGAATTTGTTAACAAAACCCTTCGTGAATTTTATGATAAAGTGGGAATTCAAAGATCAAACATCTATTGCACGTACACCGAACAAAACGGAGTTGTTGAAAGACTAAACCAACGTTAGTGGAAGTCGCAAGAACAATGTTAATCAATGCTAAACTTCCAGATTACTTATGGGCGAAGTTGTATCATCGCATGCTATACTCAAACCGTTCTATGATCACAAACGCCACAACAAAACACCTTTCGAGCTTGTCCACAACTATAAACCGAACCTCAAACACTTTCATGTATTTCGATCCCTTTGCTATCCGAATAATGATCGTGATGATTTTGGAAAGCTCATAGCCAAAGTCGATATTGAGTCTTTATTGATCTTGTGACAATTCTAAAGGTTTCAACTGAATCGTCGAACCAAGGAGGTAATGGAAACGATTCATGCTCATTTCGATGAACTCACGAAATGGCTTCGAGTATAATGACTTAGAACCCGGTCACAACCGCTTAAACTTCCTCAACCCCCATCATCACCAAGAAAGCCCTCACTAACTCACAACAAATGGAAAGGTTATTTGCTCCTCCGCTCGCGACGATATTGATGAACGTGCTCTCGTGTATCCGCTATTTCACCGCACAACCCGATAATATTCCTATACCGATACACCGCTACAACAACCATCGTTGAAGATGCACCTACACCAATTGAATCCAACACAACAGTTGAACATACCGCCCAACAATGATGAACCACCGATGATATTCGAATGAAGTACCCCACCGCAGATTTTGATCCAAATGCGTTTTTCAATCCGTTTGCTAATGAGATCGCCGCACAGATGTCGCGAATCTTCAACAAACCATTTGAATCCTCGAATCGCACAATGTATACCAACATCAACCCTACACATAGATGGACAAAAGACCATCCTCGGCTAACATTATTGGCAACCCGAATCAACCGCCGTTACGAGACAACGTCTTCGCTCAGACGGTGAACATTGCATTTATGCACCATCGTCGCCAATCGAACCTAAAAACATTAAAGACGCAATGACAAAAGACAACTGGATTGAATCCATGCAAGAAGAACTCAACCAATTCAAACGCTTGAAGTATGGGAATGGTTGAAAGACCAACAGAATCTACGCCATTGGTCTAAAATGGATTTGGAAAACAAATTGATGTGAAGGGAACGTTATCCCAAACAAGTCACGCCTAGTTGCTAAGGGTTATCGCGAGAAGAGGAATAGACTTTGAAGAATCTTTTGCTCCAGTTGCTCGCCTTGAGGTCATTCGATATTCCTCGCGTCGCGACTCATATGAATATGACGGTTCATCGATGGATGTCAAACAGCGTTTCTCAATGGACAACTTAAAGAAACGGTCTATGTCACCAACCGGATGGATTCGTTGATCCCGAGTTCCCGAACCATGTCTATAAACCGAACAAAGCTCTTTATGGTCTCAAACAAGCCCTCGGGCATGGTACGATAAGCTATCATCTTTCCTCATTGCCAATAATTTCACCAAAGGCTCGGTTGACCCAACTCTTTTATACAATATCATGGGGAACATATCTTAATTGTTCAAATTTACGCGATGACATCATTTTGGGTTCACACAAAAAGTTTTCAATCGCTTTTGCAAAACTAATGAAGAAAAATTTTGAAATGTCCATGATGGGTGAACTTACATTCTTTCTAGGATCGCAAGTTCATCAATCACCCCGTGGTATTTTTTCTCGAGTCACCAAATATGCCCTTGAATTGTTAAACAAATTTGGAATGAAAACACGTGATACTTATGCCACACCAATGACTCATACCAAGAAGCTAGATGTCGATTTACATGGGAAATTAGTTGACCCCACCAAATACCAAGTATTATTGGGTCCTCATGTATCTAACGACTATAGAGACCGATATTGTCTTTGCCGCTTATCTATGCTCCCGCTATCGATCGCGACCAACCGAAACCCACCTCTCGAGGCTAAAAGAATCCTCCGATACATCAAGGAACCATTAACTGGGATCCGTATCAGAAGGATTACGGTTTTGAACTAATCGCTTTTTGACATCGATCACGCAGGATGCTTAGACTCAAGAAAAAGTATCAGAGCTCTACAATTTCTCGGTGATAAATTGGTGTCTTGGCAATCAAAGAAGCGTGATTGTACATCATCGCCATCAATCAAGCGAGAATATGTAGCCATGTCCGCGTGTTGTGCTCAAGTCATTTGGATGAGAACACAACTCAAAGACTATGGTAACGTATTTGATGTAATCCCGATGTATCATGACAATCGGAGTGCCATTGCAATCTCGTGCAACTCGATTCAAGACTCAAATCAAAGCACATCGATCACGCTATCATTTCATCAAGGACCACGTGGAGTGGTACCGCTGAATTATACTTTATGGAGTCGAATACCAATTGGCGCATCTTCTCACCAAAGCCTTGCCTCCCGCTAGGTTTAATGAGTTGGTCCACCGATTGGTATGAGGTGTTTGACTCAAGAGGAATTGATGACCTCTTAAAACAATTTTAAAAACCATCAAACACCAAAACATCTTTTGTAAATAAATTTTCAAAACAAAATACAAAAATATAAAATCCGATAAAACAACAAAAATATTCTCCTAATCTATCTATCTTTCAACATGGCAAGTACATTTCTTCCACAACACTTTTATCTTTCAAAATTCAAGATTTTTCCAATCAAGTGTTGAGGGGAGAAAATAAACTATTAAGCTGCTTCAAAACATCATGTACTTGCATGTTATCATATCACGGTTGATTCCTTTACAAATGGTGGTACACTTTCTGGTTCAAAGACACTCCTCGGACTTAAATTTATAACCTTTCAGTATTTTTTCTCAAGTCGAAGGGGAGTGTTGTCATGTTTCTTTCCTTAAAATCGTTGTTTGATAACCAAAACGGAAGTTAAATGGCTTTGGATGAAAAAGGAAAAGGCGGAGAGACCAATACTGCCAAAAGTTTAAAGTTAACTTTAATAAAACACCTCTCACCTAATTCTTTCACTCACATTTATTACTAAACCTAAACTCATCTACGCCTAAGATTCATTCAAGAAACCGTTGTTCGATCATCAATTTGTAAGTGTTTTAATGATCTAAACATGTTTTTAAGCTATGGTTTTAATATCATGCAAACCAACGCTAAAAAGTGTGTTACAGCGTGATTATGTGTTCTACGATAAGCGTATGAACACATAATCATTGTGTGTGTGTTTTTGGTTATATGGTTTGTGTCAAAACGTTTTTATACATCATGAATACCATTTTAACCATCAAAACCCACCCGTAAACACGTTTAATGATTTTTGAAAATTAGGTTTATGAGTTGATTTGGGTTTTCAAATGTGATGTGTTTTGGTCAATAAGGTTGTTGGGTTATGGTTATAAGGTGTTGAATTGATCATTTCCATAGTTGGTAACCACTGTAAACACAAATTGGTTGACAATTTGAAACTAGGGTTTAAAGTTCACAACTTTTGGGCATTTTGATTCACAACAATTTTGATGTTATAACTTGGCCTAAAGACTCTACCAACACTCTTGAACTACCGTAATTAAAATGGTGCATATCCTATGGCTAAAAGTGATACGCGTAAATCTCAACTCTTAGGGTTTTGACCCACGCGTATGACTTTCACGCCGTAACCTTTAACGAATGATTCATGCCATGTATTGTTGTTAAAATGAATATGTGTGCTAATATTGATGATTTGATAAATTTATTTCGTGATTGCTACGCTTAGAATTCGTAATCAAGGTCATTTGATTATTCACGATAAGGATTACCCTACGGCGTAGTCATGTTACGCTGAAGAATAATCCCACGCATAATGCCTAAGCGTAAGGTTCTACAATGGACCACGCGATCCCGTGAAGGATATGCGTAAACAAGGACTTCTACGATAAGGTCAACTCTCACGAGTAGCCTTACGCGTAAGGTTAATATATGCCCACGCATAAGGTCTCCTTTTTCCCACGCGTAACAATTCTTACGCGTAGTTAGATTCTACGCGTAAGTTTACGCCTAAGCATATATCATTCACGCTCACGCATAACTTTGCCAAAACTACGCTTAACCCCGGATTGACCTTCATGATGAATTGTTACGTGTACAAACTTGTAAATAATCTAATCATAACGTCACTAATCCAATAATGTCACTAATAAACTTAATCGCCTAATATGTTGTGAACAATAAGTGATAACATAAACTTTAAAACTTAAAGTTAACTAACTCATGAAACATTTCACGACGTCATTGGACTATTGAATATACAAGTGACTTAGGACTCAGAATAATCATTGACACGTACATTCAATAACTAGACAATAAGACCTTCGTTGACTAACATTATGTCTTTCGATATGTTGGTTCTTTTGGCTAATGTTATTTCGCATCACGACATGGTCGAACAAATGAATGTGGATGCACCAAGTTCTCTCCATTCCGATATCTATCCTCATGGCTATCCAATGAAGATAGGAAAGAATAACCTCCGTGTTGACTTTGACACCCTCACTTGCTCAATCTTCGTGTCTTATTGCTATTAATATTCGAGGACTCATCCGTATCGTAACATGCTCAGACACTCGCAACTGCTCTCGAGATCTACATCCAACAGCTCGGAACACTATGGAAAGGGTCAGGACAAGCTCACGCGACGGTGACTCAATCACAAACAAGTCACCATTACACCGCAGACTTAAGGTCGTTCTCCTAATTCCCGATGTCGATCCAACCAAACTATATGCCACACCGTCAAGAGCTCACTCTCCAATTCTTAATCAATATCGGTTATGACGAGGCTACGGTGAATAATCACCAAGCATTCTCACGTAGAGCTTAAGAGTATTCCTCAACCCCGAGAACTCTCTACATGATCATCACCAAGTCCGATTACGGTCGTGACAAATGACTATGAGCACCCTAAGCTCATGGAACCGCAAATATTCGGCATTGGTCAACAAGAAACACATCGCTATCGAAGCTCGATTGGGATGACATGATGTCATTTCTCAACAAACTTGGCTCAAAGATTCCCTACATCGATATACTAAATTGTTGATCCAAAGAGCACTTGGACTTTACCCCAACAATCATGACATGTTGACGGAACCTATTCTATCCGTCGAATCAAGGAAACGCCTACAAAGAAACAAGGTGTTTGTCTTTGATTTCTTCTAATCAAGATGTCGAAAGCTCGAATCGCATAAAAGGTATCCGAAGTAGTCGACAAGGCAAAGTTGGTCATCTCGACGAAAAATCTTCCGAACACCTGTAAGGAGAACCGTAAAAGGAAGTCTTGGAAGTGTCACAAGTACAGATAGTCAAAGGAATGTTCCAAAGAAGAAACCTATTCCAAAGAGGAAACCCACCCCTAAGAAGAAAGTTCCTTCTCGGGAAGCCACCCGATCCTTTCACTTGAACCGCAAAGACGGCTCGTGGACGAGGACTCGAGGCTACCGACACGTATGAAGAGATCACATACTCAAAGCGCAAGGATGAAAATCCTCAGATCAAAACCTCCAAGTCCTCAAACTATTAAAGGGAAGACTCTGACTTGTACCTCGTGATGAAAGCTCAAGATGAAGAAGAACAATTGGATCAAGCATATGTGAAGAAGTTTCACAAAGTCGACACCTTCAAAAGGTCAAGAATTTGCTAAAGATCAAATGGGTGGCCCTGAGGATCAAGTGAGCCGCCCACCCTCTCCGGATCCCGATGCGCTTAATCGACCCGATAGTGGATCCGTGCCACCACTCTTCAAAGAACAACACTGTGGAGGACACTATTGTGTATGATTTTGAGAAACAGTAATCGAGAAAGAAAAGTCTAAGGATGACGAGGATGATTATACAAAGTTTCTTCTCGATACCCAACACACTCAAAGGAGAAAACCTCGAACTCCTAAGGACATGAAGTCTCCTCATGTCTCCTCATCATCGACTCTTCATCTCATTCATCACCACCACCATCAACGAAGTCAACCAGATCATCATCCAAACCGTGAAGAAACCACCTAAATCTTGGATTTCTCAAACACATGCAAGAATTGTGAAAGTCACAAACAAGTTAGAAAGAAGGACATGCTCCACGTAAAACTTAATTGGTATGTCGAACAAATGCGACTTACATGATGAGAATGACAAGATACGGAAAGATAGGAAAGCTATTCAGAATTCATGAGAAGTCATCGTCGAGGAACTCGAATGAAATGATCAAGGTTACACTAACAAATACCTTCGTGATATCGCTCCTAAAGTCCAAAAGGAACCGGAGAAGACGAAGAAGAGATCATACCCACAAGTTTCTTCTCGACATCGTCCCGGTGTGACTAGAGAAGTATTTTCCGCATAACTCACCCCTAACATCGTAGCATTGGTTAAACATACAATGGCCAAAGAAGTCGATCTCTCGAACTGAAAGTTAATCGCTAAACTTGTGATGCAAATGTCAAAGCGATCCGAACGCTTACTGGATGAAGTTAAATTTTTCAAAATCTACTTGATTTTCAACTCGGATCATCATGCAAGGAGTCACCGATCAACCCAAACGACCAAGAGATGACGATGATAAGGATAAGGACTCGCACCTAAACGATGTAAGCGGCCCGGTAAATCTACCTCTATGCCACCTCCTCCACCACGGACTTCTTCTCAACAAAGTCTCCTCCACCTCGGTCTTCATCGATAAACCCGGGACGATTCGAGTTACCACCCTGCACTCAAAAACCGTGATTATTTTGAGTATACGGTGGTGACGATGAAGAGGTCCTCGAGCCCCGACAACAACCCACCTCACCTAAACAAGTGCGAAACCAAAATCATCATCAAGGCCTTCAAATGTAAAAGAAGACGACTCGATCGACGTCGTATCATGGCTTGATGACGATAAACCGCATAATTTGATTGGTTTGCTACTCTTGTTAACGACACTCCCTACCCCAAGAAGGTCAAGAATTGGTAGACGGTAGTACCTTAGAGCATGCAAAGATTTTGCAAGAAAGATTCCGTGTGAAGAAGATGACGAACCGAGTTGAAGCGCATCAAGAATGAAGCATTCCTTCTTTGAAAAACATTTCGGAAAGTGCAATCGAGGTTGAATATCACCTTGAAAACATTGCTCGAGCCATGTCTAACAACATGGATTGGCTCAACCCGAAGCAAACATCGACTTCACTAAACGGACAACCCTCCATATTACATCGACCGACCAAACCTCTACCAACAATCGCCAACCAGATGAACCAAGGATTCCTTCAGATATTTCTTCAACAAAGACCGAATTTCTTCTCCATGGTGGCGATGGTTCAAGGAAATACGCCACATCATTGACTCTTCCATTCCCAGCAGCCTATCTACTCGAGCGCAAAGCCATCGAGGAACGTGCCAATCACTTGTTCTCGAGAACGCAAGCATACGACCAAGATGCATTGTATGGGATTCATCATTGGCCCGAACGCCAAGAATCTACTACGAAGTTGCCCGGTTCGTAAGTCTCAACATGCGGTGTATAGTTCTAAGGACATCGTGGCCATCAAAAACATTGATCTCAAGTCTAAGTGGGACTACACATTCTTAAAGAATATCATAGTCAAACGACAAGATGAACAGACTATGGATTCTCCGAGGTCGACTTTGAGAACTTATCTCTCAACGACATCAAGACATGTACCTTGCCAAAGTACTGTGGTCGTATGAGACAATTCTCGATCAAGTTCAACGTGAATTTATCAAGTCGGTTCTCATCTTCATTAGACGATCGCGATCAAAGAACATGTTGAAGATATCCGGATGGTCGTTGAATCTTATCGACGCTGTCAACCTCACTCCTCCAACGCTTACTCTTCCCGATCTCAACCACTATCTCAATATACACTCATCAAGAAACCTTTCGCGTTGTTTACCATAGTGAACTTCAAGAAATCGCTTAATGGCGTGTAGTGAACTCCACAAATTGGGGATCATACCTGTCGGTTAGGGATGGATCAGCGCATGATTGAAGGATATACCGAAAGTTGGGAATCCTAAGCTACCGAATTCTCGTGAAAGGAGGGATGTGAGACGATCATCACCATGATTGATGAACGGTTGTTCGAAGGGATCGCCTGCACGATTGGAAAGCTATGTTGGTGGTCGACTCAGAGAAACATCATCGGCTTTCAACGCCATGCGCACTCGAATATCACCGCACTTCACGGTACCCCTTAAATGGTTTCCTTCATATAATTTTGATGTGTGATTATATATGTCTATGGCTTGTGCACACATAACATTGTACAACCCGTAAGTGTCAAGAAAGGACCCGTGGTACGCCTCGGTGCCACAATCCTTATAAAAGGAGCGAAAGCTTTTATTTTTGAGTAAAACCTATCAAACCTTTCACTTTTCAAGGTTTTGCTCAAAAGACAAGTACTTCCCATAAGATTTTTCAAAACCTCAACCGCTTATATCACTAATTGAGGGGAGTATTTGATTTAAAACTTTGTTCACAAATTGTTCATAGTGGTCGCCTTCCCAACACTCGAAATGGTCATATTTATTTCAAACGCTTCAAAATAACATTGTCATATGCCATTTTTGAGGGGGAGAAAATTTGTGTGATAAGAAATATGTTGTGAATGCAAATGAATCTGTGAACTTCAGACTTAACCAACGAATTGACGGTACTAAACTGTTTTGAAAACTGAGTTGATGGTTGTGAATTTTGAATGATAAAAGTGTTGACTGAAGAGATGTACTTGCCATGTTGAAAGAAAGATAGATTAGGAGAATATTTTTGTTGTTTTATCGGATTTTATATTTTTGTATTTTGTTTTTGAAAATTTATTTACAAGAGATGTTTTGGTGTTTGATGTGTTTTTAAGATCTGTTTTAGAGGTCATCCAATTCCTCTTGAGTCAAACACCTCATACCAACCGGTGGACCAACTCATTAAACCTAGCGGAGGCAAGGCTTTGGTGAGCGATCCGCCAATTGGTATTCTGCACCCACAAAGTATAATTCAACGGCACTGCTCCACGCGATCCTTGATGAAATGATAGCGAAGATCAATGTGCTTTGATTTGAGTGTCGAATCGAGTTGCACGAGATCGCAATGGCACCGATTATCGCAGACATCGGATTCTCACAACACGTAACCATAGTCTTTGAGTTGTGTTCTCATCCATATGACTTGAGCACAACACGACATGGCTACATATTCGCCGGCTGATGACAACGATGTACAATCCTCGCTTCTTTGATTGCCAAGACACCGCTTATCTACAAGAAATTGTAGTGCTCTCAAGTACTTTTTCGTGAATCTAAGCATCCCGCGTGATCAACATCCTAAAAGCGATTAGTTCAAAACCGTAATCCTTCTGGATACCGATTCCCAAGTTAATGGTTCCTTGATGTATCGGAGGATTCTTTTAGCCTCGTAGAGGTGGGTTTCGGTTGGTCGTGATCGATAACGGAGCATAGATAGACAAAGAAAGACAATATCAGTCGTCGTCGTGAGGTACATTAGAGACCCAATAATCTGCGGTATTTTGTAGGGTCCACTAATTTCCCATTTAAATCGTCATCTAGTTTCTTGGTGTGAGTCATTGGTGTGGCATAAGTATCACAGATTTCATTCCAAATTTGTTTAACAATTCAAGGGCATATTTGGATCGACTCAAGAAAATACCACGGGGTGATTGATGAACTTGCGATCCTAGAAAGAATGTAAGTTCACCCATCATGGACATTTCAAAATTTTCTTCATTAGTTTTGCAAAAGCGATTGAAAACTTTTTATGTGTAGACCCAAAATGATGTCATCCACGAATTTGAACAATTAAGATATGTGCCCGTGATATTGTATAAAAGAGTTGGGTCAACCGAGCCTTTGGTGAAATTATTGGCAATGAGGAAGGATGATAGTTTATCGTACCATGCCCGAGGGGCTTGTTTGAGACCATAAAGAGCTTTGTTCGCTTTATAGACATGGTTCGGGAACTCAGATCAACGAATCCATCTGGTTGGTCGACCTAGACCGTTTTTTAAGTTGTCCATCGAGAAAATTTGTTTTGACATCCATCCGATAGACCGTCATATTCATATGAGTCGCGAACGCGAGGAATATCCGAGCGACCTCAAGACGAGCAACTGGAGCAAAAGATTCTTCAAAGTCTATTCCTCTTCCCGACGATAACCCTTAGCAACTAGACGTGACTTGTTTGGATGACGTTCCTTCAAAGATCCAATTTGTTTTTCCAAATCCATTTTAGACCAATGACGAGATTCCTCGTTGGTCTTTCAACCGCCTCCCATACTTCAAGACGCTTGAATTGGTTGAGTTCTTCTTGCATGGATTCAATCCAGTTGTCTTTTGTCATTCGCCTTTTATGTTTTTAGGTTCAGATGGCAAGGCGACGGTGAGTGCATAAATGCAATGTTCACCGTCTGAGCGAAGACGTTGTCTCGTAACGATCGGTTGATTCGGTTGCCAATAATGTTAGCCGAGGATGGTCTTTTGTCCATCTATGTGTAGAGGTTGATATTGGTATACATTGTGCGATTCGAGGATTCAAATGGTTTGTTGAAGATTCCGCGACATCCGTGCGCAGCCTCATTAGCAAACGGATTGAAAACGACGGATCAAAATCGCAGCGGGGTACTTCATTCGTAATATCATCACCGGTTCATCATTGTTGGAGGCGGTATGTTCAACTGCTGTGTTGGAGTCAATTGGTGTAGGTGCATCTTCAACAAAGAGTTGTTGTAGCAGTGTATCGTATAGGAATATTATCGTTGTGCGCAATGAACAATGGATACACCAGAGCATCGCTGATAACGCTACACGCGCCGCTCGGGGTCAAAGGAACTTCCTTTCGTCGAGCAAGTTTTTCAACACCCTAGGCGTGAACCTAATCGCTGTAGTGTAGTATTAGGTAAGCCACGGGTATTGATATCGTTTCTGGGAATAGTGTCGTTAGGTCAAGTATATGTCGATTTAAGTCTAAAGATGAGGATGATTATTTTTGTATTTTTATATTTTATGAATCTCGGTTTTGAGGGAGGGTGGAATTAGTTGCTAGTCAACTATCCCAAAAGGTACTAACTAAATTAGGGTCTACCAAGAACGTGAAGCGTATCTACTTATGATGTATTACTCCTTGCTAGCTATCTAATTCTACCCACCGAATTGTCACGCCCTATTGATGGTTGAATTGTCACGCCCTTATTCTTAACGCGTTGTGTTTTCTAAGGTCGTAAGTGTGCTTTCCTAACTCTTTTAAAGTCACCTTTAAGTGTAGTAAACAAAATCCACTAAGTCATTCATAAACTAACTTTAAGGTTATCTTTGATTTAGTAAACGAAATCCACCAAGTCATTCATAAACTATCAAAGATTTATCAAGTATTAAACACAACGATAACCTAGTCGCACTCCTAAGCTAATTACAATTAAGATAAGAGACAACCAATCAAACAAGAGACAAGAGGGTGCAAGAATTATAAACTAAACTAATTAGACTCATTGAAATTGTCACACCCTAATGATGAAGATAGACACAAGCATCAATAAGAAATCAATAAGATCTAATTAATTATATACAAGTTTCATACAATCATAAGCAAACACAAGGTGAATTAGCCAAGCATAATTAATGAAGAGCAAGCAACAATTATGATAATTGAAGACATACCATAGATTGGATTAACAAACAAACCATTACACGATGTTTATAGAGTGTTTGAAACCCTTAAGTTGCCGAAAACACCTACCTAAACCCCGAATCGGACTTAGGGTTTAGGGCTTACAAAAGTGAAGTTATAATGTTATATTTATAGCGATTTTCTGTCGGCAAAGAGCGACGGCGTCACACTTATAGAGTGACGGCCACGACCATTTTTTCACCAAATTGTAGATTTTCTCGTTCCGTCGCGTGGGCTTTTGAACCACCTAAACCGAGTTCGTATGCAAAAGTTATGGCCAAAACAATATCAACTACTTGGCGCAAGATGTCGTGATAGTCTTGATCGACTTGTGACGGCGCCACCTTATGTTTCGGACGCCGCCGTGTCGCCGTCATTAGGGTTTCGTCTTGGCCACGTTAACCTTGCGACGGCGTCACCTTATGTCCGTGACGCGTCTCTTCGCCTTCTCGACGTCGTCGGATTGCATCTAGGCCGTCGAGTAGCGACGACCTACTCTTTTACAACCGGACGTCGTCACTTGAAAATAAGAGTTTTGGGTTACGAACCGTCACAAAATCCTCGGACGGCGTCGCAAACACCGACGCCGCCGCCTTCTACATTCAAAGAATCGTGAGTGTCTCGATTTCGACTTTGGCCATTTTCTTCATATATTCGCCTTTTCGTCCAAATAAGTGCCATTCCAAAGATTTTGCCTTCACGAGACCTAAAAAGTGAAAAGGAACGATATTAAGCAATAACGGATACAAAAGTGATCAAATAAGGACTTAAATGACCCCTCAAATGGTACCTTTTAAAACCTTATCAAATATCCCTACACTTGTTATTTGCTTGTCCTCAAGCAAATGTGCTTTTAGCCAATTAATTTATAAGTTAATGGTCATGAAGCATTAATTCAAAACGGTCCACAACACATATAAGCCCATAAAAGTCATAACAAGCACGGAATTACATACTAGCACCTCACATGGGGTGTTTGGATACTCACATCTCTCGGGTGTATAAATGAAATATAACAATATAGGAAATGGAAGATAAACACTCATTAACCGGTCCTAGTACATAGATTACCATAGGCTTGAGAATAGATCAAACCTCCATCGCTTTACGTAAGCACCTAGGAAAGACTATCAAAGAGGTCTTTAAAGGGTTGTAACGTTAGGCTTACGGTAGGAAATAAGGGTTTGGTGGGATAGGCTATTTTAGTGGTGGTAAGTCAAAATCTCTATGTTAAATGCATATGAAGAATGGCGTTGCTAAGCCAAGACTGACACTTCTAAACTCTAGATAACTGAAATAAACAAACATAAAATTAAAGGATAGATGTAGGATGGTAGCCCGTATGTTTTTTTTTTTTTTTTTTCATACTATTTTTTTTTTTTCTCTTTTCTATTTTTTCGATTTTTTTTTTTTTTTTTTTTTTATTCATACACTTTACTCTACCATCCTCTAAGATAACATAAAAATACTAGGATTTATAAGCATATCCCTACACTTGAGTTTTTATTACTCTAATACTAATTTGACCCGATTTGAAAAGATCAAAACACTTGGGGTACATTATTACGCAAACAAAGGGAATTTGAATTTAACGTTCCTTCCGTCATTTCATAAACTTTAACTTTTCCCATGAATCCCAATCATCCCAAAATCAGATACAAAGGATATGACTCGACTTAGCAACTCATGCAAGCAACCGATAATTGAACTAAGGGTTTAGGGTGATAATAAATATTTGCACTAAAAGTGAGTGCATAAGGGGTAGGCTAAGGCGATTTGGGTGTATATTTGGGGTGGGGTGTAAACAATGTTTTCATTGATATTCGGAAAACCGAAACATCACGAGAACCGCGAAAAGGATAGGCTCGAGGGTGAACTAGGGTATCGTGTACTAAAGATGAGTACAACGCAAAGGGTGTGGGGAATTACTCAACCGAAGTGGAAGAAGTAATTATATTACGGTATCAAACAAGGGTTATCCTAATGCCTCTTATCATTTAGTTATTCCTAACTACACAAGTGTAGCCTCACTTGCGATCTCGGAATGCATCACAAAACAAGTTCTAGAATCTAATATACTACCGGTTCACACTCTAAGCATTAAAGATGAATGCTTTTAATTCCTACTAATCTAAGGCGATCCTCACATTTTGGGTGGAATTTGGGTGGTAAGGGTTTTGTACTAGTCATGCAACTTCCTATCCGTGAGACGCTTTTGTTAAGACTAATGGCCCACTCCTATATATTATGAAAATTTTAAATTTGGTGCCAAAATTACCCTAACCGACATTTTCTCATGGTTTATTACACAATCACAATTGACAAAGCAAATAATCAAGGATAATCATAGTTTCAAAGTTCCCATTTTATTTTCCCTCCCTACATTTTAAACCGAACATTGTCCCCAATGTTCTCGAAAGTATCAAAGTTATGATAAAAGAAGGTAATTAAAACGAAAGAAACTAGTACTCCCCCGATTAGCTCGGTAGATCCGTGTAAAGTGGTGGTTAAACTTTTCAAGAAGAATTTATGCGTGAAAAGCTCCTTCCAATCTTATGTAACTTCTTCTTGACAAACTAAACCGCACACTTGAAGAAAACAAATGAAACCTTCACAAAATCGGCGGTAATAATATATATAAGACTCGATTTAAACTAGGATATAATGCTTGTGGAATGGATGTTTACTGTAATTTCTAAGAAAATTAAGACCGAAAATTCCAAAATTTATAAGTAGCTCGTAAAACGAGAAAAGTAATCGATGTTTTACTCCCTCCCGACGCCGTCAGTTGCAATCTGACGTCGTCAGTTATCCCGACAAAACCGGTCTGCGATTTTACGGAAAAATTCTAGAAAATTTTACATCTTTAGAATCTGGAAAATTTACGCAAAAACATCCATTATGACTCGATACAAGCATTTGACTCGAACAACACACATATATATCTTTTAATTAATTGAAATTTCATGTTTACGTTTCTTTTGAAAACGTGTAATCCTCCCTACACTTATCCCTTATGTAAAATACCTTTATATGTAATTAAGACGAGGTTAAAGACAAAATAAAGATTTTTACAAATTTAAACATGAGAATAAACAATCAATAAAAGATATACGACACACAAATGAAAATAAAAACAAATACACATGGGTTGCCTCCCAAGAAGCGCTTGTTTTGTTCGAGTCACGAGCCCCGACTCTACCCTTATTTAACGGATAAAGGGAGGTTTTCCTACACTTAAGTTTAAGTGCGGGTGATAGTAGCGATACACACCCTTAGGGTGGAAATTTGCTACGTGAGGAGAGGGTGATGGGTGATTTATGTGTTCAAAGGAGTGTGCTCCATTCATTATAACCTTACCTAATTCAATTGGTGTAGCGGGTGAATCAAATCTCTCTCCTAAAAACGGATCATCTTCTATCAACTTCAAAAGATTCTTAGTTAAGGATCTATCTTGACCTAATAAACCCGGTTTAAACCCATAATGTTTCTTGTTATTAACCATGAACGGGTGATATAAGTGTGTAAGGTCATGGGTTACTCCTATATTAGCTTCCACTCTACATGGCCTAGAATCTACCACCTTTATCAAGCAACTACCCGGACCATCTATTTTGATGGGTGGATTGGGGCCTAATTCAATTCCAAGATTCACATCTAAAGATGGAAAGTTGGGTAAGGTTTTGGTTGAGGCTCCGGCTCATCAAAATTAGGAACTTTCCTAGACTAAGAGAGAGGTCATGACAACAAGCATCTAAACCTATATTCCTAGTGGTGTTTGGTCCAAAGGTTCTACAATCGGGTTCCTATAGTCTCTTCGACTTCTTAGGGTAAGTTATAGGCAATGTGTGTTCCTCAGTGATGGTAGGACTTGTGGGTTATCCGATGGGATTGGATTTTCTACTCTATCCTCCATCTTATCAAGATCACCTATGTATTCATTTTGTACTGTGGTAGCGCCTAACCATGACATGCACCTTGGTACCTCAACTCTAATCATCTCCTTCCTAAACAACCTTCCAATCAAGTTTCCAAATTGAAAATAGGTCTAAAGATTCGTTTTTGGGTCCCATGTTCCACTTCTAAATTGGGCGTGAATCTCAAAGGTTTCCATGCATTTTGAACACCACGCCCCAAATATCCCCATCCGCTACATAGTCAAGTCTCCTTTGGGTTTAGTGGGCGATACGAGTGTAAAAGAATTGTAGTGGAAACAAGAATCAATACCATGATAAAGGACTTTTTGTAATAAATATTTAATTCGAGTCCACGCCTCGGGAAAGGATTCATCATGATATTGCTTTGGAACCTCAAGATCTCATTTTGGAGTGGAAAGGGTAGATTATGTAGTGGATTTCGTTGATTGGGTGACAGTTTTGGCAAATCGCGTTCTCCATAACGGCTAACGGAATAGTTAATGAAAATGGTTACGAACAAAGGTCACGAAGAAGGGGATAGACTATGAGGAAGCTAAAATGAGAAAAAGTTTACTTGATAGGAATCAAGCAAAGAAACCTAAACGAGGTGGACTACTAACTAGCTATTCTATTCACCAAGCAAGGCGCCTAAAACTTGATAACGCCACACGCGTCGTTTGGGGTCAAAGGAACTTCCTTTCGTCGAGCATGTTTTTCAACACCCTAGGCAAAGGTGAACCTAATCGTTGTAGTGTAGTATTAGGGTAAGCCACGGTATTGATATCGCTCTCTAGGGAATAGTGTCGTTAGGTCAAGTATATGTCGATTTAAGTCTAAAGATGAGGATGATTATTTTGTATTTTTATATTTTATGAATCTCGGTTTTGGAGGGAGGGTGGAATTAGTTGCTAGTCAACTATCCCAAAAGGTACTAACTAAATTAGGGGTCTACCAAGAACGTGAAGCGTATCTACTTATGATGTATTACTCCTTGCTAGCTATCTAATTCTACCCATCGAATTGTCACGTCCTATTGATGGTTGAATTGTCACGCCCTTATTCTTAACGCTGTGTTTTCTAAGGTCGTAGGTGTGCTTTCCTAACTCTTTTAAAGTCACCTTTAAGTGTAGTAAACAAAATCCACTAAGTCATTCATAAACTAACTTTAAGGTTATCTTTGATTTAGTAAACGAAACCACCAAGTCATTCATAAACTATCAAAGATTTATCAAGTATTAAACACAACGATAGCCTAGTCGCACTCCTAAGCTAATTACAATTAAGATAAGAGACAACCAATCAAACAAGAGATGAGAGGGTGCAAGAATTATAAACTAAACTAATTAGACTCATTGAAATTGTCACACCCCTAATGATGAAGATAGACACAAGCATCAATAAGAAATCAATAAGATCTAATTAATTATATACAAGTTTCATACAATCATAAGCAAACACAAGGTGAATTAGCCAAGCATAATTAATGAAGAGCAAGCAACAATTATGGTAATCAAGACATACCATAGGATTGGATTAACAAACAAACCATTACACGATGTTTATAGAGTGTTTGAAACCCTTTAAGTTGTTGGAAAAACACCTACCTAAACCCCGAATCGGACTTAGGGTTTAGGGCTTACAAAAGTGAAGTTATAATGTTATATTTATAGGCGATTTTACGTCGGCAAAGAGCGACGGCGTCACACTTATAGAGTGACGGTGTCACCACCATTTTTTCACCAAATTGTAGATTTTCTCGCTCCGGTCGCGCTGGCTTTTGAACCACCTAAACCGAGTTCGTATGCAAAAGTTATGGCCAAAACAATATCAACTACTTGGCAGATGTTGTGATAGTCTTGATCGACTTGTGACGCGCCACCTTATGTTTCGTGGCGCCGCCGTGTCGCCGCCATTAGGGTTTCGCCTTGGCCACGTTAACCTTGCGACGGCGTCACCTTATGTTCGGCGTCACCTTATGTTCGCGACGCCGTCCTCTTGACTTTCGACGTCGTTCGATTGCATCTAGGCCGCCCGAGTAGCGACGGCCTACTCTTTTACAACCGGACGCCGTCACTTGAAAATAAGAGTTTTGGGTTACGAACCGTCACAAAATCCTCGGACGGCGTCAAGAAACACCGACGCCGCCGCCTTCTACATTCAAAGAATCGTGAGTGTCTCGATTTCGACTTTGGCCATTTTCTTCATATATTCGCGCCTTTTCATTCAAATAAGTGCCATTCCAACATTTTGCCTTCACGAGACCTAAAAAGTGAAAAGGAACGATATTAAGCAATAACGGATACAAAAGTGATCAAATAAGGACTTAAACGACCCTCAAAATGGTACCTTTTAAAACCTTATCACACGCTCATCAATATCGCCACGAACGTAGGAGCAAATAACCTTCCATTTGTTGACGAGTTAGCCGAGGGCTTTCTTGACTAATGATGGGGTTGAGGAAGTTTAAACGGTTGTGACCGGTTCTAAGTCGTTATACTCGAAGCCATTTCCGTGAGTTCATCGAAATGAACATGAATCGCTTCCATTACCTCCTTAGTTCGACGATTCCGCATTGGAAACCTTTAGAATTGTCACAAGATCCAATAAAGACTCCAATATCGACTTTGGCTTTGAGCTTTCCAAAATCATCACGATCATTATTCGGATAGCAAAGGGATCCAAATACATGAAAGTGTTTGAGGTTCGGTTTATAGTTGTGGACAAGCTCGAAAGGTGTTTTGTTGTGGCGTTTGTGATCATAGAACGGTTTTGAGTATAGCATGCGATGAATCGACCGCCCATAAGTAACTGAAGTTTAGCATTGATTAACATTGTTCTTGCAGCTTCCACTAATGTTCGGTTTCGATCTTTCAACAACTCCGTTTTGTTCGGTGTACGTGCAATAGATGTTTGATGTGAATTCCACTTTCTCATAAAATTCACGAAGGGTTTTGTTAACAAATTCGGCCTTTGTCTGCATTACGATTATTCGGACGGTGTTCATGGAGTCGAACACTGTATTTTTGTGAGAAAGGTGATGATCATTGTGGAGCTTGGTCTTTGCTACGGCGAAGTAGACCCAAGTCCATCGTGAGTAGTCATCAACAATTACTAAGATGTAGCGTTTGCCGTTGATCGCTTGCACACGCATCGGGCCACACAAATCCATGTGAAGAAGATGAAGCACATGTCGAGAGTCGTGTTCCACCTTTGAAGGAAAATGAGCACGAGTGCTTTTCCCTTGTTCACGTGTCGAGCAAAGGTGATCTTTTGAGTACTGGAATCGTGGGAGTCCTTCAACTAGTTTGTGTCGAGCAAGGTTGGTGATGGTTTGAAAGTTTAGATGTGAGAGACGACGGTGCCATAGCCGTGGATTTTGTTGATGTTGCCTTAGAAAGTAAGCGGATGGGAGAGGAAGCAACCATGTCTTGCATAGAGATAGTGTAGAGACTAGAATTACGCGAGCCGGACATAAGGTCATTTCCTTGTAGATCACGAATGAAACAAGTTTTCTCCCCGAAAGCAACCTCCAAATCTCCATCACAAAATTGACCCATCGAAAATGAGTTGTGACCGAGGCCTTCCACATAGTAAACCCTGCCGATTTTGATGTTCCCATTAACATAATCTCCATAGCCCATGATGGTTGCAAGTGATCGCTCCCGAATCTGACGGTGCCAATGAACTTTGCAATAAAGTTTGATAACGCTTAAGGTTGTGCGTCATGTGTCGGGAACATCCGCTATCAACAATCGAGAGAATGATCTCAGACACCTGCATTACACATGCACGACACGGATGGAATAGAAGTAGATGTGGAACCCGAAATGTTAGAGGGTTCGGCGTGTATATTAGACATACACACATTGAGAATTTTAGGCATCCACTTAAATCCTAGTGTGTTATATATCCATTTCTGCCATCTGTAACTACTCTTTGCTTTAGTCTTAGTGAAAGCACTAGGTGGTACTACATGCTTAGGAGGTGAAGCGGTAGCTACTGTGATAGCAATGGTTGCCTTAGAATCTAAAGAAGGTGGTTTACCAAGCACAGACTTAGAATGATTAGTGGGCCTAGAGGTATTCCGATTCTTAGGATTCCGTAATCGAGAGATTATGGATTTAGCAACACATTTGTCATGACAATTAGAATTCATACTCTTTCGACAAATAACACAAGGTGCATCAGACTGAATATCAAAAATACTTAACGGTTTAGCATTCGTTACATCACTATTTCTATTACATTTGCCAGACGTAACATCTATAGTGGAGGCAACATGATTTTTATTCAGAGTCCTAGGGTGTTCTTCTACTTTAGCATTCCTTATTGATCTTTTCTTAGGTCGCAACTTCCTATTCTTCGATTGAGTGCTCCTAGGTCGTGAAGTGCGGACGCTTGGAAAGATGCAACTATTCTGCTTCAAGAGAGGGAAACACATTAGCAACTTGTGATTTGGCGGTGGGAATTCTTGGTTCACGATTACTAAGTGTGTTGGTGCTAATCTCTTAATCACAAGAGGCGGAAGTTGTTCATACTTTCCTAACATTTCCGTAACTTAGAGATGGTGTGAATCGATCTTGATTTTCGTAACTAATATTACCAAAGAAAATTCATGACTTCTAGTGTGAGCAAGATAGTGATCAAGTTCGTTTGATGCTTCAAGTCGAGTCTTTTGAGTAAATCAAATATGACACCATATTCTGCTTAACTTTAACAGTTCTTGTTCATATTTTGAGATTTGACTTTTCAAAGACACGCTTTGATCATCCGATTGCTCAATTTTAGGATCGAAGATTTTGCACTCAATTGAGCGATTTTCTTTGAAAACCGAGTTGATGGTTGTGAATATCTTTTCACACCAATGAAGACGACGTTTGCATTGTAAATTTCCGTGTGTAATCGCTTATTTTCGACTTTTAAAGACTCGATCCGAAGCACATTATCGGTGTTCTCAACAAGAATAACAGATTTCAACAATATCACAGAGATATGATCGATGCATATGGCAACGAATAGAATAGCACAACATTATGGATCAAAGACAGATAACATCTTCCAAGAGTCGATCAACATCTTTTCTCAACGGTTTCTTTTTGCGTTTTGTGTTAGAAATAGATGTTTACATTTTCTCAAAACGTTTTCATTACCCAAGTTCCTTATGAAAATCCTTTTCCTGTGCAATTGCACAACTTTTCAAGTTTTTAACATTAGGTAAAAGATTTTTCCGAAAATGTCTCTTTGTTCTCGCGCGGAGGCGATTGAAAATGTTCAACTTTGATTTCGATCGATATTCTATCTCATGTTGTAAAATTTTGAGGTCGACCATGAAAATGTCAAAATATCAAGAATTTTTCGATTTTCGGTTGTGAGTTTACTTCACTAATGGAAGGTAAAGGACCATAAGTTTGTGCAAAGTCTGCTTTGGGATTAACAATAAGACTCGTGTGTTTTGATGATAACCACAGGTGTGTTTGAAGAATCCGTTGGTGACGAAAGTGACCGCGTTTTATAATTAAAAGGTTTGTTGTAAACAACGGTTTTTAATTTAGATCATCTCTCGCCTTCGCATCTAATTCCTCTTGACGATGATATTCAACAACACTCATGACAAGATTATCAATTTTGTATTCTCTGACCGAAACTTGTGGAGTTGGTTTGAATGTTTTTAGTGAAAGCTTTGGTTTGTAATCGGCTAGATTTTTTCCATATCCATTTGGATTGGGTTTTAAGGTAAACTTTTCAATAGTCATTCATCGATTCACCATGTTTGTAAACAACGCTTTAAACTCTTTAAGTTTGTTTTGCAAATCGAGAATTTCGCAAGAAGGTCATCTACCCGATTCGTTGAATGCTTTTGTATGCGGAGAACTGCTTTTTGACAATTTAACAACTCACTTTAGCTTTTTGATTTTCCAAGGTGAGGCGTTAATTTGCTTTTTATGTTCATGTTTCATTGTTCTAATTCGCATAACAAAGCATTCTTCGAGGCGGCTAGATCACGATCTGTCTCTAAATATTTTTCGCTTTGATGAGATTTTGCAAAGCGGCTTCAAAACCTTTTTCACGGTTTTCTTGAGTTTTGAAAAAGTTGAGTTGCATTTGTAAACATTCAAAATCCTTGGTTAACAAAGGCATTTTACTTTTAAGGACCTGATTTAATGCATAACATTCCTCCATTTTGATTTTATGGTCTTGAATTAACCGAGCAAAATCCGGATGAGGCAACAGATCATCTTGTTCAACGTGAGTCTCAACATGATCATTCTTTAGATCCTCAAGTACGACCACGAAGTCAATTTGATTATCAAAGGAAACCGGAAGGTCATCTTGATCGTCAAATGTAACTACTGTGGTTAACTTGAAAATCATCGAAAGAGATGTAGAAGACTCATTTTGAGCGACCGATCCGTGCGGATTCGAGATATTGGTGGAGATATTAGTTCGAGATATGATGATGGTTTGTTCGGCACTGAGACAAGCCATCGATGTCATACATCGGGCTCAGATCACTCATGTGTAGCTCATGCATATTAGCCATCAAAATAATAAATGCATTAGCTCGCAAGTCCTCCATATCATCATCCGAGTCGCATCCGCCATAAAGCTATGTTCTTTGTCCGTGAGAGATCCACTGACTTCATCCTTAAGAGCCAAAAGTAAGGCCTCTTTGAAATAAGCCGCCCCTAGTCCTTGGCTTTGGGCATGCATTAGCCGTGTGTCCCTTCTCATTGCGCTTGTAGCATCTAAGACCATTTAACCGATTTCGAGCATTTCCTTGTTCCACCACTGAGCTCATTGTTATTCCTACCCACAAGATTAAACCCTTGACCACCGCCCATCCGACAACCATAATCACGATTACGAACTTCAACACGTCCATTGTTCACTTGACTTGAGTCCGTGTGTTAGATGAGGAACGAATACGATTGTTGGATTTGTTGGTGTAACGGCCAAAAGCATTAGCAATCATCACAAATCCTTGTTGCAATGCTTGAACGGATCTGCTTCCTCGCCGCTTCAATCGACATATGCTTGAGCATTGTTCTTGATGGAACCAATTGATTTTGTTGAGGTTGTGATTGTGAAGGTGTGTTTGAAGCGATTGGTTGAGTTCTTTGGTTGAGAGGATAATTCGCTGAGCATACAAGGCAAGTTGTTGATTGTGCGGTTGCGTTGTTTAGCAATTTGAGCACGGAGAATCCTTTCCCGATCAACTTCCTTTTCATGAGGCTTCAAGTAATCGTACAACAATCCATAAGTAGAATGATGCATATTCTTCGCTGACGGAGAAAAATGACATACTTCTCCCATTACGGACCAAGACTACTCAGAACTTAGTATTCACCGCAATTCTTGGCATGATGATGTTGTGTTTATCCAAATCATTGATGATATCTCAAAATCGATGATGATAGGACTCTAGTGTCTCTCGTGTTCAATCATGAAGTGTTCATAAGCCAAGTAAATTTTGGATTCCAAATCCTCCCGATTGAGTATGATCCTTCCATAAGAAGACTAATATGATCCCACATTTTTGTGCGTCTTTTGAGCATCAACACTACGAAGAATGGGTTTGGTAATCCTAAGAGGATGTATTCCATTGCAAGTTCATCGACTTCATAGTGTAGAAGTTCGTGGGATTTAAATCGCAACAAAGAGCAATGTTGGTTTGTTCATCTCTTGGTGGAACAATAGCTGGATCTCCGGGCACAATTACAAGAGGCATCTCAAATGGACCTTCCAAGATAACCTTCTTTAAGAACTTTCCATGTGGCTTCTTTAGATCACAAAATCTAAAGAACCTTATCACCCATTGATCGTAGTTTCTTGGAGTGAGCATTGAGGTCTATCAAGTGATCCGACTTCATGAATTGATTGTTGGTCGCTTAAAGCTTCACACATCTTTGCAAACCAAGTGGGTTCCTTCATAGTGCTTCGTGATGGATGTTGATTGAAATCGTTATGAGAATTTCTACGCGTAAGCTTATGCTTATGCGTAATGTTAGGTTTTTGCTCAAATGATCTTTTACACTTCACAAAGGCAAAAGATATCCAAAGTCGACGATTTTCGGACTTATCCAAGTAAGAAAACACGGAATAAACCGTAAAATTGAAGATCAAACCAAGGAAAATCTTACGCGTAATATTAGGGTTTTGATACGTAGGATTACTCGTAACTTTGATTACGCCCAAATGTGTTTCTAAACCGCTTTTTGTTATGGAATAGCTTCAATAGTACCAAAAGAACACAAAATGTGAAATTTAATGTACCAAAAGCGCTAGACGGGTTCTGCGTAGAACCACACCCACGAACAAAAACAAGCTTAAAAACGTAAATCCACGCCAGAAGTTTGAAACTTTTGCCAAAACAAGTATTTTAACACCTCAAAACATTGAAAGTACAAGAATCTTGGATTAAAAGTGTAAAACGAGTTTTAAGATAACCAAAGATTGCGTTATCTTTACGCGAAGACTCAAAACCAAAAACTTCAAAAACAAAGTGTACACCCAACTATTTGGCGATTGATACCACTGAGTATCACACACACAATTATCACAACCATCAACTCAGTTTTCAAAAGAAAATCGCTCACAACCATCAACTTTAGTATATCTTCATTGGTGTGAAAAAGATATTCACAACCATCAACTCAGTTTTCAAAAGAAAATCGCTCAATTGAGTGCAAAATCTTCTGATCCTAAAATTGAGCAACTGGATGATCAAAACGTGTCTTTGAAAAGTCAAATCTCAAAATATGAACAAGAACTTTTAAAAGTTAAACAGGAATATGGTGTCATATTTGATTTACTCAAAAGACTCGACTTGAAGCATCAAACGAACTTGATCACTATCTTGCTCACACTAGAGAAGTCCCGACTTTTGCCGGTAATATTCGCGAAAATCAAGATCCGATTCACACCATCTCTAAGTTACGGAAATGTTAGGAAAGTATGAACAACTTCCGCCATCGTGATTAAGAGATTAGCACCAACACACTTAGTAATCGTGAACCAAGAATTCCCACGCCAAATCACAAGTTGCTAATGTGTTTCCCTCTCAAACAGAATAGTTGCATCTTTTCCAAACGTCCGCACTTCACGACCTAGAGCACTCAATCGAAGAATAGGAAGTTGCGACCTAAGAAAAGATCAATAAGGAATGCTAAAGTAGAAGAACACCCTAGGACTCGAATAAAATCATGTTGCCTCCACTATAGATGTTACGCCGCAAATGTAATAGAAATAGTGATGTAACGAATGCTAAACCGTTAAGTACTTTTGATATTGATCGATGCACCTTGTGTTATTTGTCGAAGAGTATGAATTCGATTGTCATGACAAATGTGTTGCTAAAGCTATAATCTCTAGATTACGGAATCCTAAGAATCGGAATACCTCTAGGCCCACTAATCATTCTAAGTCCGTGCTTGGTAAACCACCTTCTTTAGATTCTAAGGCAACCATTGCTATCACAAGAGCTACCGCTTCACCTCCTAAGAATGTAGTACCACCTAGTGCTTTCACTAAGACTAAAGCAAAGAGTAGTTACTGGATGGCGAAATGGATATATAACACACTAGGATTTAAGTGGATGCCTAAAATTCTCAATGTGTGTATGTCTAATATACCGCTTGAACCCTCTAACATTTCGGGTTCCACATCTACTTCTATTCCATCCGTGTAAATGTGTGTAATGCGGGTGATCTGATCATTCTCTGGATTGTTGATAGCGGATGTTCCCGACACATGACGACCTTAAAGCGTTATCAAACTTTATTGCAAAGTTCATTGGCACCGCCGATTCGGGAAGCGATCACTGCAGACCATCATGGGCTACGGAGATTATGTTAATGGGAACATCGAAATCGCGGGGTTTACTATGTGGAAGGCCTCGGTCACAACTGCTTTCGAGAGGTCAATTTTGTGATGGAGATTTGGAGGTTGCTTTCGGGGAGAAAACTTGTTTCATTCGTGATCTACAAGGAAATGACCTTATGTCTCTACACTATCTCTATACTATCTCTACACTATCTCTATGCACTATCTCTATGCACTATCTCTATGCAAGACATAGTTGCTTCCTCTCCCATCCGCTTACTTTCTAAGGCAACATCAACAAAATCTCGGCTATGGCACCG